>JAULBS010085655.1:0-18268 GCA_032355785.1 Symmetromphalus regularis | reverse complement strand
AAGTTTAACTTTTATTTTTATAACACTGTCATAGTCATAGGTTTTATAAGATAATTTAGATGTATACTTATTATGTACAGTAGCTATATCGCGATAAACAAAACCATATCGTGGTATGTATTGAGCTCGGCATGTATTGCGATATACCAGTATATCGTTGCACCCCTAATAATGACTATCTTTTCAATATATATATATATATATGTATATAAATCTGTTCTACGACATAGGCAGACATGAAGTATATTCAGAGCAGGTTTAGGCAGACCTTAACATAAGGCAGACATTTTTTGGTCTACCTAATTTTATAACAAACATTTTGAAGAAAGAATTTATTGTATCAAATTTAATTCTGAATTATGTCATTTTGTTTGTTTGTTTTATCCCCATTTTAAATAATTTTCAACAAAAATCAACGGAAGTCTTTATTTGATATGTTTAAAATCTGGGTGTATATATTTGAATGAACGTCTACCATGTTTAAACAAAAACTCTGGCAGACCCTCTCAGAAGTATATTTTTTTGTAAATAAATATATCCTTATAAAACTTTAATTTAATGCTTAACAATATTATTAAAATGACATTTAATTCTGAATACAGAAATTTTGTTTATAATCTAAATAACATTAATATTATTAAATTTCTTTTTTAAACTTCCTATTTAAACATTTTTTTTTAAATGTCATGGAATTCTTAATTCTAGGTCATAATTAGTTTGAAATACTTGTTTCTGAATCCTTGTTTATTTATTTATTTGTTAATGTATTTAATGCCCCCACCCCTCCCAACACAAAAGAAATAGCTGTTGTGGGTCTATTTCTGAATCCAGACAATTTTATTTAGAAACTAGATAACATTAATATTATTAAATGTCTTTTTTAAACTTCCTATTTAACATTTTTTTTTTAAATGGCGTTGAATTCTTAATTCTAGGTCATACATGTATTTAAGTTTAAAATGCCGTAGCTCCAGGATCCTGACCATCTGGATTAAGTTGACTAAACAGTCTGCAAGAAAAACACCCAATGCAAACAAACAGTGGAGTTAATTTTGTCTTGTTGGTTCTGCTGTACACTCGGAGTATTAGGTAACAGATGCAGTGAGATGCAGCGACTCACTCAGGCACTGATAGATTGTGAAGCCAACAACTGGCACATTTATCAGCACAATTCACTTAGAGATGCTGGAATCACATGGAGCTTGGTTGCAATACCAATACAGCCGTTTAAATACTGAGGGGGTAGGGGGCAAGACTGAATAGGTGCACCATTTGGAGGGTGCCTACAAAGTAATAAATGAAAATATTATCACAAAAAAAGGGTGCTGCAGATTATTAGGGTCAAATGACCCCCCTTACCCACCCCATCTGCTCCAGCCTTGGGTTATACTTATTTCCGTGCTTATATCCAATTAAAGTTCAAGCACGCTGTCCTGGGTATACATCTCAGCTTCATGTACTATCTGTGCTATTAGTGTTAGTAGGAGAGACTAAACCCACTGCCGCCACACTAATGTGGCTGTTCTTATCGATAAGCTTCAAGGGATCTTTTATATGTACAATCCCACAGTCGAGATAAACGAGTTGTGGACCACTGGTTGGTGTAAGTGGTATACACCTACCCACTGAGCTTTGTGAAGCACTCACTCTTGGTTGGAGCCGATACTGAGATTAAAAATATCATGCATCGACTGAGATGTAACTTTATAACTGCCCCTTTAAGATGGTCACATATTTTGATCGATGTTTTCAAAAAACGTCTTGCGTCATTTTGATTGGAATTTCTTGACTTACACTGCATGATTTGGACTAAATATGGTGTGAAAAATACACAAATCAACGCAAAGTCTTCACAAAAATCGCAGTTTAATTAGTTCTGTTGAAATAAAAATGGTAACATTTGAGTCTAGTTGGTTTGTTTACTAGTTGTTGATAGAGTGATGTTCTGATGAATTCACGATGTACACATTCTACATGTCCATTCCATTCTGCAATTCTATAATACATTCTACAACCCCTGAAATTACCTGCAGCAATCGGCAATGCTATTGAGATTACCATGGAGTTTTTCATTCTCTGCGGGACTTTTTTGGCTGCAGACTAATTTTTTTTTTCAAGATTTACCTGTATTATTTTTTAAAGCAAACTCAGAATTGGAAATGTGTGAATGCTAAAATTGTCATATAAAATGCCGTGGACACTATTTCTCCACAACATTTTTTTTGCTGTAGATATTTTCTTAATTGCAGGGGTTGATGGTGGTTGTATTTATGGGTTATAGGTACTATGACTTTATGCCCCCCAGACAATATTCTCCAAACAGTATCTCCCTGGACTATATCCCCCTAGGGCCATTGGTCCCTGGACAAAATCTATCCATTATAAAATATAAGTGTAAATACATGAAATATTCATAATTATTATTTTAATTTATATAACATGCATGATGGAATGGGGAAGTGTTGCAGGGGTTGGGGGGGTCAATAAATCTGAATCATAGCATAATCTCGTATGCACTTGAAACTCAGTGCTTCATGCCTAAATATGTTAGCCCCCTATTTTTCACTTGCTTCCGCCGTGCCTGTATAAATTTATGCATTTGATTAGTTTCTATAAATGTATGCAGTAATTATATAACAGAATAAAACAACAACTAATTCTTGTGCCAACTTTATTTCTAAATATCAATTGAATATAAATATCAATGTATGCATAAATATCACAAAGCGCATGTATTGTACAGCATATTATTACAAACATGTGTAGTGTTATAACTGGATGTTATGTGCAATCCTACATAGGAAATCCAGGATCTGATAGGATAGTCTGCTACAACATTCATCAAGCATGCACTAATGGCTTTGTAATTAAATTATGTGATTATTTTCTTGTAACGTGACTCAAACTAATACATTATACGTTGTAATACATACATTATTCTTGTAAGAAACGAACTCTATTTCATATGATTATATAATTTATATAGATACCATGGATTCCACAATGTTATTATTATGGGGTGATATTGCCTAGGAGATAATTGTCCTTGGGGGATAATGACTAGGGGATATATTACATGTATAAACAATTCTGTTAAAAATAAATCCCAATAACAACAACAACCCCATCAAAAAAATCAAATCCAACAACAACAAAAAAACCTAAACAAAAAAACAACAAAGAATCCCCCCTCCAAAAAAAAACACCCATATTTTTAATGAAATTAACTACCACAAAAATAGCTTGGTCTTTTCTATTTTTGCATCTGTTAAAGCGTTCAGGTTATGTTGTCTAAAAATCATTACTTTTTTTATATATTTAATGATTTTTGTCATCATATTTTGATAAATGTATTTTGATTTTGTACCAGATACTGCAAGACTAGTCACATATTATTTCGAACTGGCAAACTGATAAAGGAATAATCTCATTAACTGCATAAAATATTTGTGCACCATACCTATGCAGTCAACTCTACAGTATATGTATCTGTTGTCACCAATTGAGTCTCAACTCACAGCTAGCTTCCCATGTTACAGACAGAAATAACCAGCGTGGGGGGTGGGGTGGCGGGGTGGTGGTGGGGGGGAGGGAATGTTGAGGGGTCTATCTGAATGTTTTCAGTTTTTAGCAAAATTGAAGTCTTTTAGCTTTAAACTTTGGTGTATTTGCATTGATTGACTCTATAAAGTTTAATGAATATGTTTAAAATGCATTTTAATCGCCCTACCCCGCATCTACTCAATGAAAAATGAAAACTTCTAACTTGATTTTCTCAAAATGACTGCCACCCTTTATCCAATATTCAAAAGCTTATAACTTGAAAAAATTTTGGAGTAGAAAAATCATTTAAGTATCAAAGAAAAGAGCAGAATATACAGATTTCAGAAATGTAAAAAGTTAAGACTCATTTCGTGTGAATAGGTCACATATAACCACAAGTACTCTTAAACAGTACCTCTGGTCAGAGGTCTACTGTATGAATCTTAAGCAGACCTCACACCAGTGTTGTTTTTTAAACACTTGTGATTCAGAATGTATCATTGCAGTCAAATGTGATTTTATTCCTTGCAGAGTTGTTTCCCTTCATTTATACCTTACAGAGTTATTTCCCTATTCTATTGTAGCAGGTTATTTGCTTCAAAATTTACAAAATATTAGATGATCTGTGTTTTTGTTTTTAAAACAATAAACTGCAATATCATTGTTGATTTTCTAAAATATCAGTTTAGACTATTTTTCATTCCAGCAAGTAGTCCACAACTGGCGTGTCTAATATTGTAGGAAAGTTATAAAAGACTGCTTACTGCTACTTGAAAAGAGTAACTTATATGTGGGGTTCGCAGGTTTCTTTTTTATAGATTAACCAAAGTACTATCTTTGATACTTAATAGGTGCTGATTAAATAATTTGATAGGTTTAAATATTCCTTTCTCTTTCAGCCAGTGGTCCACAACTGGATAACAAAAAAAAATCCAACCACAATATGATAATGCACTGTAATTACTAGAGAATCCAATAAAGTTGTCTTCAGTTATTAATTATAATTAATGGTTATATTTTGCAGATTTTTACGACCAAGTCAGACATGCTCATACACTGTCAACAAATCCACAAACAGGATCCGAAGCCTTACAAGTGTCCAACCTGCTCAAAATGTTTCGCCAACTCGTCTTACCTATCCCAGCATGCACGCATCCACTCCGGCATCAAGCCGTACAAGTGCGAGATTTGCGAGCGCAAGTTCACGCAGTTGTCGCATCTCCAGCAGCATATTCGTACTCACACCGGTGAGAAACCCTACAAGTGCATGCACCCAGGATGTGGCAAGGCGTTCTCGCAGCTCTCCAATCTGCAGTCGCACTCTCGCAGTCACATGACCGACAAGCCTTTCCGCTGCAACTCCTGTTACAAGTGTTACGCCGACGAGCAGAGTTTACGAGAACATATTCCGAAACACTCGGACACGAAACATTTAAAAACTCATATCTGTCACATTTGTGGTAAATCGTATACTCAAGAGACATATCTGACCCGACACATGGTCAAGCACCAGACGGATGGCAAGAAGGTCATATCTCGACCAATCAAAACGGAGCCAATGGATCCTGGAGAGCGCGATTATGGGCGACTGGCTGACAAGGCTCAAAACATCCCGTTGGGTCCACAGTGTAATAAAAGTGTATCATCTGCTTTTATGCCACTCACGCAGTTTGCACCCAATGTGACGAGCAGCAGCAACAGCCCCAGCTACCCTTATGGTCCAAGTCTGAGCGCAAACAGCTTGAGTTCTCCGCTACCCCACATCTCCTCTATGGCATCTCCACGGTACTTCCCATACGATCCCATCGGATTCCGGAAGACCGACCCGCAGGAGCGCAACCTGAATGTTCCGATGACCAGCCGAGACAGCATGATCGCCAACAGCTTGCTCAGTTTACAGCACATCAAGAACTACGCATCCCAGCAGATGCCAAGCTTCACACCGACGTGCACCACGGGATCCAGACTCACATGATCTGCTTGCAACCACATCACCAACACAATTTTACCCCCACATAATGTAGAAGTTATGAGTTATCATGGAGGTAACTTTTGACAGAATCATCTTCATCCACACCAGTAAATGTTCTTGCAGGTTCTGGAGATCCAATTCTAGCTGGTTTTATAGGTCCTTTTCTGGCTGGATTTGGGATTTTGTTCTAGCTGGTTTTGGATTTTTAGCCCTGGGAGTCAAATGGTTTTGGATGTCCCGATTCAGCTGGTTTTGGACATAGGACATCATGAGAGCCAGATGGTTTGGGATGTCCTATTCTAGCTAGGTTTACAATGTCCTATTCTAACTGATTCTGGATGTCACATTCTAGCTAGGTTTACAATGCCCTATTCTAACTGATTCAGGATGTCCTATTCTGATTCTGGATGTCCTATTCTGATTCTGGATGTCCTATTCTAACTGATTCTGGATGTCCTATTCTGATTCTGAATGTCACATTCTAACTGATTCTGGATGTCACATTCTAGCTAGGTTTAGAATTTCCTAGTCTAGCTGAATTTGGACGTCCTGTTTTAGCTAGTTTAGTATGTCCTATTATGACTGATTCAGGATGTCCTATTATGGCTGGTTTGATGTCCTGTTCTCGCTAGTTTCAGATGTCATGGAAGCCGGCCTGAATGCAGATAAAGTCATATGTCATATGTACAGCTTTGCTTGAAGGACAGCCTTCACTCTATCACAGATCCAAATCTTTAAAGACTACAAGATTTTGGTTCATTTAAACTTTGTGTTCGTCATGTTAACCAGCAATGTGCTGCTAGAAGACGAATGTCATCATGTCACATTTTATGCTAATTCATCATCATGTTGCTGAATCTTGTGTCAAGAAAAAAAAAAAAATCATGTTCTAACATTTTGTGTGAAATAACATTGATCACATAGCGACTCAATGGTTTCAAAACATTCATCAATGACATTTTGCGTGAAAGAAAATGCATTGTGTATCATCTTGCATTAAGGAAATGTAATTTTGTAGAACGTTGTATAAAGTATAACTTTATTCAGAGCTCATATTCAATATGAACGAACCTATGGTTGTATTATTGAGATTTCAAAAAATGTGTGTACATATACATGTAATGTATTGTCCTGATTTTATAAAAATAGCTGAGGATATTGTCAGGATTGCCAAAATATGTTATATTCACTAAAACCAAAACATATCTCATATCCTGATTACAGTTTTGTCATATTTCAGTGAATAATAAATGATCATGGAGAAGGTTGATAACCTTACATTGTAGATTTTACCATATATGTATTTATTACCATGTTTGAGACAGGACAGCACATACCACGTTCATGTGGTTCATCAAAGGCCATGATATGTGCTGTCCTGGCTGTGGTACAGTGCATATAAAAGACTGCTTGCTGCTTACCAGCCTATGTGGTGGCAGTGGGTTTCCTATAAAAAATATGTCAGTATGAACATATGATTGACATCCAATAGCCATTGATAAGATAAAAATCAATGTGCTCTAGAGGCGTTGTTAAATAAAACAAACTTTACTTTAAATGACCGTATGATTGACATCCAATAGCCGATGATAAGATAAAAGTCAGTGTGCTCTAGAAGCGTCGTTAAATAAAAACAACTTTAACTTATCCCACAATTTGAATCAAAATTCACTGATTTACTAAGATTGTATTTAGAATAGGTGATTCCTGGTCTGCTAAAACCAAGTGTGTATGATTTAGTTTGGCCAGTCCCGACTGACATCCTTGCATGCGAGTATAACTTATGTTATTAGTATCATCATTTGTATGTTATGGGGATACACAAATAATCATGTTGAATGCAACAATTCTGTCATTTCTAATGTATTTATAGATGTCCTCACTAACATAAATTATGTTAATCAGACCCCATGCTTATAAAATTATTTACATTTTTCACTCTTAAACTTAAAAACTTTAGGTCATACAGACTGTATCTAGTGTGTATGCAGACTTAAGTTTGAGGTTTTTTTTTTTTTAATATTTTTGATTTTTAGTTAAAGGCAAAATATAGGATTTCATTAATTTGACTGGTTGGTTGTATTTATTTTCGTGTTTATATCCAATTAAGGTTCAAGCACACTGTCCTGGGTACACAACACAAGTTCCTGTGCTGTCTGTCCAGGACAGAGGTTAGTGTTAGTAGGAGACACGAAACCCACGCTTTTCAATAAACAGCAACGAATCTTTTATATGCACTATCTCACAGACAGAATAGCACATACCACGGCCTTTGTTAAACCAGTTGTGGACCAGTGGTCGGTGTAAGTGGTATAACACCTACCCACTGAGCCATGTGGAGTACTCACTCTGGTTTGAAGCCAATACTGAGATTAGCTTAACCACTCCGCCATGGAGGCCGGTAGATAATTTGACATATTTTAGCAATAAAACATTGAAATACATCTACACTATAAAATATTTGAGTTTTTGCTATCAACACTAAAACTGTTTTTCAATTTTTTATGAGGATTGCCATTTGTTGGAACAAACATTGTGTTAATATTTATTTAATCACTCCCTCCAACACAAAAGTAAATATTGGTTATTGGGGGGAAGGGGGAAATAATTGTAATAACTTTTTGAAATGTGATCATATTCCACTAAATGTGTAAATTATGTGTACAACCAGTCTTATCAAACAATGTTGTTTTGAAAGGTGTTTTTTTTTCTTAATCTCAAAACAAAAAATTCAAAATGGCTGACACCTGCTAAAATCCATTTATAAAAAGTTATGAAAACTCTTGATAGCAGAATTATATTAATGATTTTAAGGTATGATTATAAAGGGTTCCCACGGTCATTAAAAATGTGGAAAAGTTTTGAAATTTGTAAAATACTTTTTAAGCGCCTTCAAAAGTTTAGAAATTTTGTTTAAAACTGAAAAGTCATGGAAAAGTTTTGAAATTTCCACATCAGCTGAGATATTTTTGATCATGCTTATTAGAGTGCAAACCATCACTTCTTGTGATGCATTAAGTCCCTGAAAACTTTTCACCATTGAAAGTCTGATTTTTTTCTACCTAAAGAATATAAACCCTGTCATTTTATGTAGGTAAAACATTAAGTTTTTCCAGATTTCAAATTTAACTCATGGAAGCATGATACATTTGCACATTTTTTACAGATTTGTGTGTAAAAAGGTCATTAATTGTTTTTAGAAAAGTTTTTAAAATTAAATTCTTTGAAGTCTACTTGGTTTATTACTAAAATATATTAAAATTATCAGGTACCTTATATCGTTGTCTCTACGACGAAAGGGCGAATATACAATTTTGCCAAATTACATAACGTTTTTAAAATTTAACATTTAATTAACCAATTAAAGGAGTGAGAGATGAAGTTATTTTCTGAATCAAAATCAATGGCCCTATTAACATGAAAAATTATTTTAAGACAATTTATAAAATTTGGAATATTTGCCCCTTTCTTCAGAGCGCCGACAATAATTATTATGTCTTTAAAGTGGATAGGTTAAAGGTTATACAAGCATGGGGTCTGTATGTTTAGGACTGTGTGACAATATTGTTAATACATGTATGTCTGTATTAATCACCTTAAAATGCCAGTATCTTATAATGACCGGTGATAATGTATATGTTTCTTTTGCTCTGTTTTGCACACTACACGGCCTGTAGTTTTAAATAGTTTTGTAAATATAGTTTAAATTTACTGCAAATTAACTTGCCATCATCCAGGGGTGTTGGAATGAACTTCATATTGGGGGGGGGGGGCTGCTCCCATTTCTGAACATCAGAATTTGCTGGTGAATAATTCAACGATGAATAAGGTACATTTTTTTTGGAATTATTATGGGTTCCAATGCTCCTGCATTATCACTTCAGTCTAAAAGGAAAAAAAATATCTGACTGGGCACCTTTCTTTATCAGTCAGTCCAAAAAGGGATTATTATTGTGGCTACTGCTGAAAATAAAGTGACGTTGACATTAACCCTAATATGATTGGGAAAAAAAAGTTAATGAAAAAACAAAGATTATTCAATAAAATTTTAATTAAAATTAATTTTAAGACAATGGGCCAAAACCCGTTTTTAAAAATTCTGACCAGAATTGTTGCACAGACTTACCATACATTCCCTATTTAACACACATGCCCTAATTACCCCCCTCCCTCCAGCCATTTTGCAAAATAAAAATGGCTTACCTTGGCTTAAATCCATTATCGTGTCGTAGTAGCCAATGTACAAATGTATGTAATGAATGCACACACTAGTAATGTGTATTGCACAAAATATTTAACAGTAAAAAGACTATTTCAAACTTTCGTGATCTCAATAGACTCCCAAATTCACATATGCCCCCATGGGTGTTAAATAGGGAGTATATGGTAGTTATGGAGTGGGAAAAGGATGCAGCTGCCACTCTTTAAACTTCCTAAAGCATGACATTTTAGAAACATGCATGAAATTATGTTGAACATTGGCCTAGTTGTACTGATGTCATTTAACTTTTTAGTACACGAAATCTCATTGGTCATAACGGCCAGAGCAAGCCAATGAAATGACAGCTTACTGACATTTTGATATTTTCTCAGAGAGAAAAAAAAAATGTGTCCCCCGTTATGAGTGCCCCTTAGGGTAATAAATTGATCACACACCACACTTATTACGTTTCATTGCCATTCTTAATTTATTGTACATTGATGTTATTGATTGGTTATTGTGACTCGTTATTGTTTTCTGTGGTTTAGCAGACTCACAGTTCTGTGATTATACATCATAGTTGTCGTTATGACTATTTTACCCGTTTCAAATTGTTTTGTTTGTAATGAATGTGAAGAAAAAAAAAATTACATTTGAATGTGATGTAGTAGTACGATAATTCACCAGTTTAGTGACATTGTTATTTGGATTTGTGTAAACATGCATGAACATAAATGGCACCTATTTGCTCACTTGAAACAATGTGAAGATCGGCAAACAAGAAACCAGTAACCCTAACTCTAGCCCTAACCCTAAAATGGCAATTTTTAATAAATCACGAATTTATTTTATTAAAAAATATTTGCAGTAATTTGTACAGATTTATTTTCCATTCCAGCCCGTGGTCCATCACTGGTTAATCAAAGACCGTGGTGTGTGCTGTCCTGTCTGTGGGACAGTGCATATAAAAGACCCATTGCTGCTTAATGGAAAGAATAGCCTATGTGCTGGCAGTGGGTTACCTCTAAATAAATAATCTCAGAATGATCATATGATTGACGTCCAGTAGTTATAAAATCAATGTGCTCTAGAGGCATCGTTAAATAAAACAAACTTTATTCTTTTTTTTTTAACAGTAAATAATAATATGCAGTTTATATGCTGTATGTTAACTATTTAATGTCCTCCCCTCCCTCGCCACCCCTTGCCATTTTGCAAAAAAAAGAGACTTACACTTGATCCATGATCTTGCGGTAGTATTCAAAGTATGTAATGAATGCACACACTAGTAATCTGTATTGCACAAAATAATTAACAGTAAAAACACGATTTCAAACTATTGTGGACTCAGTAAACTCCAAATTCGCAAAATGTAATGCCCTGGGGGGCCTTAAATAGGAAATATATGGTATACTGGTTAAACAGTCAGGTTTACTGATATAAAAAGGTTCATCTAAATTATGGGTTACCTGTAACATGGTTTCACTTTGTAAACAAGGGACAGGAAAAAAAAAAAAAAAACATTAAAGAAATATGGGTTACCTGTTTCTTGCATGTGGGTCTTCACTGTATTTGATATGATGGCTTGTGAATTTCTGTAAAGTTCCATAAAATGCTGCACAGTTTTCTCTATAAATTTCACATTTGAATGCTTTCTTATTTTATCTGTGGTGCTTCGCCACGTGTAAAAATTACTAATTATGGATATGCAAGTACGGTAATTTACTCTACCATGTATTCTTGAAATTGGTGGAATATCACTGTAACCATGGGCAACAATGACTTTTTAGAAGTTGGTGGGTGAGACAGAGCCGGGTAACATCCTAGAAGTGGAGGGATGGAGTTGGGGATGGGTTGGAGGCATGCCCCCTAATTTTGTTTTTGAAAAGCCTTTTCAACTAAAACCTTCAAACTGGAATTGACCCCCTGTGTACTTCGGTATATTTGTGCTTACACCATATGGCTAAGTGTTAAATTGATATAAAGAGAAATACTGGAAAAGATTATTATTTAGGCATTTTATTTCAATTTCTTGAAGCAAAAAGTGGGGAATAGAATTATATGGCAATCCTCCCTATCCAAAAAGTAGGGGGATGTGTCCCTCCTGTCCCCCAGGATTGATGACCATGATTGTAATTAGATACAGAACTTGGAGAAATTCCCTGTCTTTTAATTACCAGTTTACTGATAACATGAAATCACCTTTGTCACAAGTGGTGGTAGAATACCTTTTTCTGATGACTATAGAATGGTTTTAACAGACTTCTATTGTTTAGTTATGTTGTTTAATCATCTCCAATCAAATTGGATGTATTTATTACGTTTCATTTTCTTCTTGAATAGACAATGTTGTGAATGTTTTGTTTTCTAGTATCAAAACATCCCAAATGGTTTTTGTTTTTTTTAATTATGTTTTGGTATTTCTGTCCTATTTTGATCTTTATAACTCATTTGGGGTATGACACATTTTATCAATAATATTTCATGTACAATATTTTTTACTTTTAATCATAGTTTGACCCCCAATTACTATTTTTGTGCTAGGGGGTCATTAAACCAATATTCATTCATGAAATAAAATTTCTAACTCAGCACTGTCTAATTACTTAATAAATTCAGTTATAAAATATGGTGGCTAAAAGGATTTAGTGGGGGCAAAGGGGCCTGATCCTCTTTGCCCAAAAATGTTTTTTTAGTTATGTGAGTTTCCAAACATAATTGTGGACCCCCGGTTCCAATTTCTTGGGTCAGCCTCTGGCTAATGATATTGATACTTACAGCCATAAATTTAGAAGGGGCAAGGGGTCCTGATCACTATTTTCGGTCAGATCAGTCAGAATTAAAAATATTTTTATACGACTCCCCAGATATAATTACGGGCCTCACGAGCTCTATTCTAATATCCTAGATCTGCCCCGGCTTAAGACAATGACCATTCATTTGGACTACAAAAATTGATGTTTGAACTGGGCTAAACTGGCTGTTTACCTGTTATAACACTGTCTATTCAAGAGCCTCTTGTCAAATACAATTTGACAGGTTTCCATATAGATTTTAGATTGCTATTATGTCATGTACGTTTTTATGAGCCAATTTAATTGGGGCGTCCTCTGCAGCAGAGAACTTGGGCAGCTGCAATTGGTATGTGTGTAAATCTTGTGGCCTTACATATAGCTTATTTGAGACCAAGTTCAGTCGGAATTCTTTTCCATGTGTCCCATTTGCCACGGTCATGTCGACAGCTTGTTTCCACAACTCTTGGCGATGGTTATTTCTTGAAAAGCCAATTTTAGAATGCTAGTTATGTTTGGTAACTCTTCTGCCACATGGGTATAGATGGAAGATACAGCTCTGTATCAGTTATATTTGTTCATATTCATTTTTTTTTTCTTTCTGAAATGATATTTCAAATTTGGCTCATTGGTAAAATTCTATATGGAAGAAGTATTATATAGATGCATCAACATATGACCTTCATGCGTAATGCGTTTATAATTAATAAAGTGAATTGTTTTTATTTAATGTTTCTTTTCCAAGTATTCAGATGATACAGAAAATTAATAAATTAGAAGGTTATTTCAAATAATTATTTATTAAACGTCATCTTAATTTTCCAACACTTCTAAAAACTAGGACTGAAAAGAACTTCTTAAATCATAATTATAAACTGTATATGACTGACATGATGGTAATGTATTAATACACCAAATTAATATGTCTTCTTTGAAGTATAGAATTTTGCAAATATGCTAGCATCAAAACATTATTTCAGTTAATAAGATAAAAAAGAGAGAAAAAAATAAATAAAAGATGCACAAAAGTAATGTCTTCTATAAAGTATTGAATTTTCCAAATATGCCAAAATCTAAATTTTATTTCAGTGGAAAAGGTAAAAAGAGAGAGAAAAAATAAAAGAAAATAATATGAAAAGGAATCCTGTTGATTTGAATGAATATAACTGGCACGGAACTGTAGCAGTGTGTATAATGGCATCTGACAAGATGGCAGTATTGGACATGACAAACCAAACTTTGACATTAAATCACTAAGTGTTTGTGAAAATATAAACAAAAACAAACTGAACTGTCAGATAACACATGTAATAGTTAAGTTACATTTAAAAAAAATATATGTTTTGCCAGTTTTAAAAATTTAGAATTAAAATGATTTTGTGATTTAAAATTTACAGTTTTAAATCACAAACTTCTGTTTCATTTCATTTTTCATTCATGAGGGGCAAAAAAAAAAAAATCATTTTTTATTTCATTAAGTAAAAATAATATTGACAAAGGGAAAACTGAAGTGATTGGTTTCATTTGAAACGTGTGTAATGTGTCTATATATATTTTAATGCAGCAACTTTGTTTTATTATGATTGTATGTCAATGATGAATTCATGTTTTTAAAGTTGTACTATGTTAGTTATATGTGTACAGTTGTGTTATTTGATGGTCGTAAATAATTGTTTCCAAGACAACGACATTTTGTTGTGAAGCCTTGGTTGTGCTCAAGTTACTAACGCGTTGTTGTATCAAACAGTAGCTGTTGGTGGATGTACTTTTGTATAGTGTACTATGTACCACGGTCACACTGTCATCTCTACTTTCTCTTTAACATTTAACTGGAGACATAGAGTGTTTAACAATTAAATATAGTTCATATAATTATCTAAGGGATATAACTCTACTTTCTCTAACATTTAACTGGATACATTGGGTGTTTAACAATTAAATATAGTTAATATAGTAATCTAAGGGAGATAACTCTACTTTCTCTTTAACATTTAACTGGATACATAAGGTGTTTAACAATTAAATATAGTTAATCTAGTAATCTAAGGGAGATAACTCTACTTTCTCTTTAACATTTAACTGGATACATAGGGTGTTTAACAGCTAAATATAGTTGATATAGTTATCTAAGGGAAACAACTCTACTTTCTCTTTAACATTTAACTGGATACATAGGGTGTTTAACAATTAAATATAGTTAATATAGTTATCTAAGGGCGATAACTCTACTTTCTCTTTAACATTTAACTGGATAAATAGGGTGTTTAACAATTAAAGAAAGTTAATATAGTTATCTAAGGGAGATAAATCTACTTTCTCTTTAACATTTAACTGGATACATAGGGTGTTTAACAATTAAATCAGTTATCTAGAGGAGAATCAAAATTAGCATGAAGATGAAACTTTTCGATATCTCATCAACAAAAAAAATTGTTTCAAAATTTTACTACCGTCATATTGTCATCTCTCCTTTCTCTTTAACATTTATTTGAATGCATAGTGATGTAGGGGAGATAATAAAAATTAACATGAAGACAAAAATATGAAAGTTCACTGTCTCTTATCAGACCACCCCTCTCAAAAATAAACCCCCAAAAACCCATATGATTTCAGAATTGTACTACAGTCATCTCTCCTTTCTCTTTAACATTTAACTGGACACATAGGGATGTTTAACAAATAAATCAGTTATCTAGGGGAGATAATCAAAATTAACATGAAGACAAAAATATGAAACATTTTGATATCTCTCAAAAAAAAAAAAAAAAAGATTTCAAAATTGTACTATGGCCATACTGTCATTTCTCCTTTCTCTTTAACATTTAACTGGACTCATAGGGTGTTTAACAATTAAAATGTAGTTAATATAGTTGTCTAAGGGAGATAACTCTACTTTCTCTTTAACATTAACTGGACTGATAGGGTGTTTAACAATTAAATATGTTATCTAGAGTAGGATTAAGATGAAGATGAAACTATGGTCTCTCATCAGACTGCCCTCTTCCCTATCAAAAAAATACAAAATTGGTTCAACGTTAGGAGCAGGGCCAGATTTAGACCTTGGTGGGTCTGGAGCACTTCAGATTTGGGGCCCCTTAACACGGAAATTAAATTACATGACAAAAAAAAAATTAATGAATAAAACTATTATTATAAATATTACATTTCTTTTTTGGTTGAGTATATCTTAAAAATAACTTGTGGCAAATACTTTTGATAAAATGAAATTGGGATAAAGAACACATGTATTTCTTCCTCTAATGAATTTTAAAAATTTGTTATTGTCTTCTTGTTAATTTTGTTACCTTTCCTAAAATATTGAATGGGGCACTGGCTGTATTATAACATTCAAAATATATAAACGTAAAAAATACGACATATTTTCCAAATATTTAATTGTTAAACGACCCCTATGTTAGGCTTATTAATAATTTAAAAAATCACTGACATTCAAAAGATATAAACTTTAAAATTTGATTGCTACATTTTCCAAAATTTAATTGTTATACAAAGCCCTATGTTTGGCTTATTAATTAAAAAAGAAATCACATAAAATTCAAAAGATATAAATTTATGTAAAAAATGTGATTTCTACATTTTCCCCATATTTAACTGTTAAACAACCTCTATTAGGCTTATTAATAAAAATTTAAATCACTTGACATTTAAGCATAAACAAGAGTTTCACAAAATGGTTGCTTTAACATGAACTGTTATATAACCTAGCTCACATGCATAAATTATGTTAATGTGTGTAGCATTTAATAAACTGTAGTATTAACATATAGAATTTTCATAACGATATGCTATATGTTCCATATATATATATATGTATATATATATATAATGACAAAACATTTTTACTATGTTAGGTATTACATGTAATAACACACTTTTAACATGTGAGTATTTCTATGTGTTTGTCATTGCAGTTACCATAGGTATTTCAATTTTATTTGTATCTTAAATGTAAAGTTTACCCTAGCACCTTTGAATGTAGGTTTATCACTATACTTCGCGTCATGTCATATTGGCACCATCGTTTTTAACAATAACTTTTTATCTAGGGACTGTAGAACAAAAATGAAAACGGTTTTAGAAATAAAATGAAAGAGCAAATTTTTATGCAAAATTTCAAGAAGATACAATTTTTTAAGAGAAAAAAATATTTTTAGCAATTTCTTTGCACTTTTCAGTTACAATTTTTGTACTGTAGCAACCATATATAATCCAAAAATTTATGAAGTGAAATATTTGTGTGTATTGTGTACAGATTGCAAAAAGTTTGAAAAGCAGTTGTTTGTCCGTTTGGCACCTATTTTTCAACTAAAAAATGCTGGTGTTCTGTGGTTCCACTTCCAGTGACGTGAAGTATAATATATATATTTTTTTTATCTTGCTTGATAATTGGAAGAATGTCTCTTTTCTTTCTTAGAATGCAAGGCAGTAGAGAAAGAAATAGTGAACTGCCATGATAGTTTTGCCACGCCTCATGAAACAAATTGAATTGCACTGATAAGGCCACATTTTATTTATTAAATGTTCCACAGATTTTGTGGGCAATTTTGTTGAAGAAGGGAAAGAAAAAAAAAAGCGTAATACTAATATGGTATGGTCATGTCGAACTCTCGTCCTGAACTGCACTCTCGCACATTACGAGATTATTAAAAAATGGCAACCAGAGGCCAACTCCAAATGTTACAAATTCCTGCATTTCTAATCAAAATCGTCAATTTTAATCCCACAGAAAACATTGAAAAGATTTTATGGATTTTTAAAATTTTTGTTCGGGAATGAAAATGTGAGTGAGTATTGACATCGATGGGCGTTGGGGGGGAATGGGGGGAAAAGGGTAGGGGAATTAAAAATGAGCTCTTAAAATTTTATTTTTTCCGCAGGACTTTTGTAAACACGTCGGCGGATCCGTTAAACATTTAATAAAAAAAAAATGGCCTAAAGTTCAGAGTACAGTAGAATCCTGTTAATTGTAAAGGTCATGGTCAGGCCAGAACAGAGCGGGGTCCAGGTGGGCTGATATTTAGCACTGATTACAAAAATACTTGAAACCGGCCTCCGTGGCGCAGTGGTTAAGCTATTGGACTCGAGGCTGGTAGGTACGGAGATCAAATCTCAGTTGAGGCATGGGATTTTTAATCTCAGTATCGGCTCTGAGTGTTCCACAAGGCTCAGTGGGTAGGTGTATACCACTTACACCGACCAGTGGTCCACAACTGGTTTAACAAAGGCTATAGTATATGCTTTTCTGTCTGTGGGATAGTGCATATAAAAGATCCCTTGCTGTTTATCGGTAAGATTAGCTGAATTAGTGTGTCGGCAGCGGGTTTCGTCTCTCTTACTAACACTAACCTCTGTCCTGGACAGACAGCACAGGAAGATGAGCTGCGTGCCCAGAACAGCGTACTTGAACCTTAATTGGATAAAAGAACGAAAATAAATACAACTAACGAACCAACCAATCGCTAGCACCGCAGGCTTGATGCCCCACAAGGAAAATTTTAAAACATTAACTCCCTCTATAACGATTCTGGGGTGTTTTCAGCTTGTTACCTGAGATATTTTTAACCATATTAAAAACTGGCGAAAAAAGTGTATGTGTGTGTGTATGGAGGCTCAGGCTCGTCTGCATGTTTCCTGAAAGGGGTGGGGGGTATTTTCTTTCCAAATTTGATGTTTGAATAGGACTGGGGAAAATGGTTAATTTTCACGTCCTTCCAGTCGGAATATGTATATATATATATA
>JAULBS010085644.1:0-18268 GCA_032355785.1 Symmetromphalus regularis | reverse complement strand
ACATATGTCTTTAGAGGAAACCCGCTGCCGCCACATAGGCTACTCCTTCCGATAAGCAGCAAGGGATCTTTTATATGTACCGATCCATAGACAGGACAGCACATAACACGGCCCTTGATAAACCAGTTGTGGACCACTGCATATGCATACTGATAATAGCCCAAACTGCATATGGATCCGCTGAAAAGGATCGATTCGACGACCGACCGGTTCACAGGCAGACACACCACGGGCCCAGTGTCATAAGACAAGGGCAATGGGTCCGGGAAGGAACCTTTCCAATAAGCACCAAGGGGTCTTTTATATGAACCGTCCAGGGGAGAACAGAAGTTAATATCAAGGCCGTAGCTAACTTTTTTCAATGGTGGAGGCTCAGGACTGAAAATAGTCACTTAAAATTTATTTTATAATTAATTTTAAAAAAATAAAGAGAAGATAAATTGCACCTGCTGGCTAGGGCCATTACAAAAATATGGTGGACCAGGTCCGCTATCTAGTGTAAAGTATTTTGTTAACTGACGCCTGAAATGGACGATTACCGGAAGGGTAGGTATCCTGATTCCGCTCCTCTTTATTTCAAAGTAAATTTAATTCTGCTAGCCAGCAACGTATGTTATATCTGATAAGGGTTAATATTAAAATGAAACGTTCACCGCAACAATCAACGTCTAATTTGACATTGTCAACGTGTCGCATTTTGCCATAATTGCCAATTAATTTGATAGCTGCGGTATGGTGAACGTTATCAGTAAATGCCGTTGTTGTATCAGACACAAATGTCACACATTTATAATACATAGGGCTTAGGATCGGGCTTTTCTTTCATTCTTTCTGTTTTTCTTTCATTCTTTCTGTTTTTCTTTCATTCTTTCTTTCTATTTTATATTTGTTTGTTTACATCAAAATAAAATAACAACGTTTATTTAATAGTACCCAAGCACATTGTTTAACCAGCGCCATTTATTATTATTATTTTTATAAAATATGTTTTATATGAGTTAAAAATAAGTTTTCATCATCATCCGACATTAAATATTTTTGTTTTTTGTTTCTGCTTAATTCTATTCAAAATCCTGTTTTTATACTGCTTTTTTAAAACTAGATTATCCGTAAACATATGTTCTCTTAATCGTCAACCATTATATCAAATAAATTCAACCATTTAATAACCCCTGCATTTTTTTATTTTATGTCCTTATACGTCCACTGTCAACCCATTTTAAAACTGTAATAAAGGAACACGGGCCGCGGACAACTAATAAAAGAAAGGCGCTAGATTTAGTTTTCTTTTTCTAAATAAAACTGTTCTCAGACTTGGTGACAAAATAAAGTACTGTAGCCGAAATCAGGAGAGTTTTTGGAGATTGAGAGGGTCTCGAGTCCAATAATTAACACGTTGGCTAGTTGTAAAGATGCCCCCACCCCCAACCCCCACTTTCAAATGCACTCAGCGGACCCCGAGAAAGGAAGGCATTATATCACAAACAGGCGGACGAACGAAAGAACGGACAAGTTAAAGAACGAATCAAAGCTAAAAGTGACCTATGTTGTTTTCCACTGGCCATCTGTTGCTTCATTTGTAGTTAGAAGATACTACCTGTACACCACGTGCCATTGATTCTACTTTGTGGTGGAACAGTTCATGGCGATAACCATCAAAGCTGTTGCGTCCACGGGGTTACCGTAACCCCGAGTATATTACCATAAACCCGAGAATTATTAGTTTGTCACGAGAACAAACAAAGACAAACTTTAGTTATCTATGCTACAAATGCATATACAAATACAATAGACAAAGCCCAGGCATAAAGAGAAAATAACCGGGTTTATATATCAATCTTGTGTTTGAAATAATGGAATGTTTAACTTGGACGATACTCAGCCACAAGCGTCTGTTAGGAGTCAAACATATACTCAACCAAAAAAGAAAGCATGCATGTAATCAATAGTCATTTGTTTCATAAACCAGATGACATTCATGGTAGAAATTCTGGAATTAGATAACCACATCATTTAGGAGGAGGAGGAGGTGTGTGTGTGTGTGTGTGTGTGTGTGTGTATGTGTGTGTGTGTGTATGCACGCGCGCGTGTGTGTGTGTGTGTATGTGTGTGTGTGTACGCGCGCGCAGTAATATCACAAGTTGCACACGTATTTGCTGCCAGTGGATAAGGGCACATTAAAAAATATTCAATATCGCATCATGCATACTTTCTTTTTTGGTTGAGTATATGTTGGCGAGGATGTAGGGCGGCAATTTGCTGGGAAATATTTTGTTTCAGTATGTATGAGATTTAACGTAATAAGTAAACTTTGTCGAAGTAATCTGAAAAAAAACCCGCACATGTGAGATGCGCTATTTCTATATATTTTTTATATAAGTATATCTTTCTTTCTGGTAGTAAATTACTGTAATTGATAAAACCCGTCTGAGTTATAACCTAACATTAGCTAACAGACACATTTTTAACGGTTTCAGAAGCAAGCACATACACACAGAGAGAGAGAGAAGAGAGAGAGAGAGAGAGAGAGAGAGAGAGAGAGAGAGAGAGAGAAGGGGGCAGGCAGGCAGACTCAGAGAAATAGAGAGAGTACCCCACTCCACCCTATGCCACCAATTTCGCTTATCATTCGGCACATGTTTATTATAATTATTTTTATTTCAGTAGGGTAGGTCTGCATTTCAAATCTGGATTCAGTATCAAAGAAGGTTAGTTCACAGTATCAAACAGAAAAGAAGAAGAAGAAGAAGAAGAAGAGAGAAAGAAAGAAAACCTCCCATCCCCACCCACTCAAAAAAAAAAAAGAAGACCCATACAATGATACATATTAATAGATAAAGGAAAACCCACTGTAAAAATACACGTGTACAGTTTTAAATATATTTCACCGACTATATGATAACGTTTGATGTTTGCCCTTTACGTACTGTTAGTTAAGTACATATAGTTAAATACATGTGACAGGCAGGGTGTATCCCCATTTACTGAACACTACAAGAGGTCAGTTTGACCCTCTCACTCCCTCTGTACAGGTGAAACGCCAGAAATCCCTGAACTTGAGTAGAGAACCGCTATGACATCACAGCAAGTATACGTGTGCGAACAGGTCATGTGTTATGACGGCATTTTAGATCCTCGCCAAGGTAAGTAAAATTAACCCCATTTTCAGAGAAATGTTGCATAAATATAAGATAGTAAAATAACTGCGTAAATTAACGGATGTTTGAATTAAAAACCTTATTACGATATAGGAAGATAACTAATAAAACAAAGGTCGTAGGCAGGCGCGAATGCAGGATTTCTGAAAGGGGGGTCCAAAGGGGGATTTCTGAAAAGGCGTGGGTCCAAAAGCGTTGAGTGAATAAAAAAAAAGGGGGGGGGGAATGATTAATTCGGAAAAGGATTTTTTTTTAATCGAGGAAAGGGGGTCCTGAACCCCTGAACCACCCCCTCTCTCCTGGATCCGCTACTGGAAGATAGCGGGTGGGCATTTACCAAACATTTCTTTTCAATATAAAAGAACATTTAAGTAATATTTAACTCTATCCTCACACACCACCGGAAATTTGTTTGAACCGACTAGGCAGGCCCGTAGGAACGAATTTGGAAGTGGGAGGGAGGGGTTGGCATTGACGGCTCGGGTTCAATCTCTATATTTTTGTTACAATGGCAAGTTGCACTAAGGTGTATGAAAACGGGGGACTCACGAGTTGGGCATGGGTGGGGGCGTGCCCCCCCCCCCCGGTTGATACAGCCATGCTGTCTATAAAACATCAGCAGTAGATGTGCATGAGTTCATTCGCGAATGCATGGAATGGCGACAAATATGTATATATATATAAAATCAAATCTTAAGTCTGTGGCATAACTTTTTAGTAGTCATCCTAAATAATCATTTTGGGAATTATAATTTTTAAAGTGTTTTTGTCCAAAAATTTGTTATATAATTATATTAAAATAATAATTTCCACACATATAAAAATTATAATAATTGACAATGCGAATTAATAGTGGTTTGACATTAAAATGTACTTTACACTGACATTCTATCAGTGAAAACGCCGATAAGCACGTACCGACAGTCTGGTCTGTATTACGTAAATTGTTCAAGGCTAGAGGGCAGTCAATTGACGACATTACATAAAGTGGGCCGGCCTATTTAAATGATGTATGCATATATCGTGTAATATTAATCAATATAATACATACTTACCTGATTGTCAACCGCAGTTAGATTGGCGTGATTACAACTTGTCCCCTGCAGTCATTATCAAGAGCTAACTGGGCATATTGTATGCCGGTGACACGACATTAATACGCCAACACGATGTCAGTACAGTGAAGTACACGTACTGTCAGTTGGAAAGAAAAATGTTGTTTAATGACACCCATTACCAAGTGCGAAAATCTTTTCCTGGAACAGGGGCGTTGGAACGAAATTATGGGGGGCTGCTCATATTGGGGGGTGGAGGGGGGCTACTCCCGTTTCTGAACATCAGAATTTGCCGGTGAAGAATTCAACAATGAATTAAAAAAAAACATATTTATAAGAATTACTAGGGGGCTGCAACCCCCACCCCTCCTCCGGCTCTAACGCCCCTGTGGAAATGGGGGGGATATGTCCCCCACATCCCCAGGGTTAACGCCATTGTAGACTCCCTGTGTACTTCGGTATATTTGCGCTAAGACCACATGGTTAAGTGTTACACTGATACAATAAAGAGAAATAATGGTAAAGATTATTATTTAGGCATTTTAATTTCAATTTTTCGAAGCAAAAAGTGTGTTCGGGGGTAATTATTAAAGCATCCCCCCCCCCAGTCCAACAAACGTGGGGATATTTCCCTATCCCCAGTCCACCCAGGATTTACGTCCCTATCTAGCACTGTTTATTAGGGTTGCAACGATACGGCCATATATTGCGATATATTGCGATACACCAAACCCATATTGCAATACATATCGCAATACAGTTTCATTAATTACCAAGATGTGATAAAGTCATATTTTGATACTATCATACTAATTACCAAACTTATCTCAGGCAGGCAGACTTGTACCAATTTCTGATAAAAAAAACAAAACAAAAAGAAAACAGAAGAATATATAGACACAGTAGATTTATGTGTTTTAATTAAGTTTAACTTTTATTTTTATAACTTACTGTCAAAGTCATATATTTTATAAGATGGATACTCATTAGGTTGATATATCGCGATACGTGAAACGATATCGCGGTATGTATTGTGCTCGGCAAGTATTGCAATATACCGGTATTTTTTTGCACCTCTGCTGTTTATTCAGCGGCTAGTATGTGTCATAACCTATGGTCATCAGAGGAAACTTCCTACCTGCATCTAGTATCTTTTTCTTCTTCTTTTTTTCGATTAGCAGCAAGAGATATTTTAAATATAAGCTTTCTCACAAACAGGACTCTATACCAAGCTGGAGCAGGATGTAGCTCAAACGGTAGGGAGTCCGCCTGTGAACGGTCGTCGGATCGATCCTTCTCAGTGAACCCATTTGCAGATTGGGCTATTTTCCGTTCCAACCTGTGGTCCACAACTGGTTCATCAAAGGTCGTAATATGTGCTGTCCTGTCTGTGGGATGGTGAATATAAAATACCCCTTGCTGCTTATCGGTAAGAGTAGCCTAGGTGGCGGCAGCGGGTTTTCTCTATTAGTTATCCTCATAAAGAACAAAATAAAGACTGTGATGGCGGCTTTTATTTTATGTATATTTTTTTTCCTTCCTTGTTTAAACGTATTTTCATCCTTTCCTTTATATCCTATTAAGACTCATGCATGCGGTCCTGGGCACACAACTAAACTTTTTTGTGTTGTCTGTCCAGGATAGGGTAAAAAGCTGGGATCAAGTTTTTGACTCCCTAACCCATCTTTTGAATGTAGCATACGACGGGACAAAGTCATCATAGAAGGCATATATAATTATATATGCGTTCATATCTCTCTCTGGTTTCACCCCCTCAAGAGTCAGAAATTTGATAACATCTCTGAGCTCAGCTTTGTCCATTTTTGCTGAGTGATAGGGGTACCTAGTGACAGAATTCAACAGCAACACACCTGAAAGAAATATATGAATAAAATTAAGCACATTATATTTCAAAACATTGAAGAAAATTATCCAGCAGAATTTTTATTTTTGTTTTAATATTAGCTATTCTTTCGTGAACTGAAGCAGGCGCAGAACATTTTGATACCCCTCGTGTATCTCCTGTTAACACTATGTTGCTATTCTTATTTGCTATTTAAAACTGAAAAACAGCAGCAAAATGCATGAAATGGCGGCATGTATATGTTTATAAAAAAAATAGCATAAAACCAGTGGAGCAGTAGCGGATCCAGATGACGTTCCAGAGGTTCCGGATTCCCCCTTTTCTCGTATTATTTTCATTTAAAAAAAAAAAAAAATTCAAGTGGAAGGATGTGAAAATTAGCCATTTTTTCCCCAATCCTATTCACCCATCAGATTTGGACCCTTCCTTTCAGAAATCCACACACACAACAGGTCCGTAGGAACGACTTTGAAGATGGGGGGAACTGATGGATTGGTGTAAAAAAACAAAAAAAAGGCTTACAAGTGGGTGGGAGGGGGGGGGGTCATGGGCTTCCACGCCCTGCTCCTCCCCCCCCCCACGGTTCGTACGAGCCTGCACAAATACACAAAGAAAAGAAAGAAAAAAACATTAAAAAATAATCCTCATAACCATCCTGCTCCCCTCCCAACTCTACAGTTGATGAATCTTAACAATGGTGAGAAGTGGTATGAGGGGTGGGAGAGACACTGGTGCGAAGACGATGGCCCCATCCAAATAACGAGCGGGATGTAACTCAAACGGTAGTGTATCTGCCTGTGAACCTGTCGGTCTTCGGATCGATCCTTCTCAGTGGGCTATTTTCCATTCCAACCAGTGGTCCACAACTGGTTCATCAAAAGCTATGGTATGTGCTGTCCTTTCTGTGGAACGATGCATATAAAAGACCCCTTGTTGCTTATCGGAAAGAGTAGTCTATGTGGCGGCAGTGGGTTTCCTCTAAAGAAATATGACGTCCAATAGCCGATGATAAGATAAAAATCAATGTGTTATATATAGGCGTCGTTAAATAAAACAAACTTTACCATCCAAATCACAATTCCCCCTCACCACCTTTCATATTTGCCTGTCTTGCAGTCCTAACCCATCCTAATAGTACTTTTAATCTCCCCCCACCCCTAACGTAAAACCGTGTCTACGCAGGGAGGGGTGTGTGTGCTAATTTTACTAAACGTAACAAATTTCGAAGCATTGTAAAAAGATCTTTATTGGAAGTCATTAAGTTACTAGATATACATTTCTGTTCATTAATTACAGTTTATTAATTACAATAGCATACGACTAAGCAAACAGCATTACTAATGATCATTATTTAAACATCTGCATGTGCTGTCTGCTTCGACAGTGCACGCAGTAAACAATAGATGGATTTGTGTCGTAAAATTTCTGCTCATTTCTTTTTGTCTGATCTTGGTATTTCGAATGCAACTACAAGAAACACTGAGAAACCGCGAAAGAATTATTGCTAAAACTGCTATTTAGACATGGCAGGTCCTTAATAACCTAATACAAGCATATAAGAAAACAAAGGATATTTATCAAACTCTAAATTTGTGCTTGGAGGCATGTTTATTTGCCCAGCTGATTCATGCCCTTTGACCTTTTGACCGTGACCTCAAGTAGCTGCCGGCTTGGAGCTTGGGAATATTCCCTACATTTTGATTGGCTCAAACTTGGAGGTGTGTCGTCAGCTTCTCCCATATATGGAAAATGTATGCAAATGAACCCACACCGGCGCATATAATCAGCTGATCTCACCGGTTCTGACATAGAAGCTGACATCATTTCTGTCAGTTCGTTTGTATTTCTTCGTCGAACGTTGCACTTTTGCAGTTCTTGTAACAAAGTTGAGGTGTTCTTTACCGATACATGTACAGGACACAATTTCTGGAACTATAAACAAATGTGTGATCGTCACTGACAAACGACTATCGAATTTGAAGTTGAGAATCTCAGTCGTTCGATCGAAGAAAAACTTCTGAAAAAAATACGTGAAGAAATGCTCACTTTTGACAGCGTTATGTACAAACTAAAGCAATTGTTTAATTCTCAGTTAGATAGCAACGAAAACTTCAAAAGTGACAAGTATTCAATAGTCATCGAAACGGACTTTGAACACGACAAACATAAAGATAAAGTTGGTAAGTAACTTTTATTTTCTCGCTAAATTTGTCTCGTGACCATGACCGAGAATTTTCCAAGCGGACAAAGGATTTCATTAGCAGACGACAGCCGTTGATGTTCGCTTTACAAGTGCATCTTTCAATTATTACTATGCAATATAGTTTGTTTCAAATATGTTATTTTGCGAGAGTAATCTCATATTTGTATTCAGTAGTTGCATTTAGATTTAGCTTTATTAGAAAATTAAAAAAAAACATGATTGACTACAACATTGAAATCTGTTGTGAAAAATCTCAACCATCAACCCACACTTCAAAAACTTGAAAATTTAGGAACAGTTGAAATACCTTTGAAAAACCTTTTATATTATTTATGTAGTTAATGGCTTTTTTTTTCTATTTATTTAAAAAAAATTAATAATAAATTAAAAAAAACAAGATCCCCTTAGGCTAGCCTGACTACTAAAAAGTTATTTAAATTAGTATTTTTTTGGTTTTATTTCTAAATAGACATTTTCGCAACTGTACGACATAACCTAAGATACAATGTATGTTTACTAATAGATTTTGCTTGATAAATAAATATCAGGTAAAATATCTGGAGAAATATTGGGATTTCATTTTGTTCTGAAATAAAAACCATGTGAAAGCTTAATGGGTTATGGGTTGGGATCGTGAGCATGACTGACTTGTGGAAAAAACTAAAGAAAAATATGTTGTAATTGCCCTTTTTGTCTTCATATAGCTGGAGAAAGCTGTTGCAAGAGTGCCAAATTTTCCCCTTTATAATTGATAGGGTTAGAGCGAAGGATAGTGGGGGAAATGCAGAACTCTTTCCGAGCACTTACTATGGGTTGAAGCTGATTCAGACACAGATTAAAATTCCTATGATTGACTTTGTTTTTATCCCAGTACCTAACAGCTGCACGTCAAACAGGTTAATCACTGGGACTGGTTCCAAGAAAATAATGTTTGAAATAAAAAGTTTTGAGAAATAAATAAAATAATTTATATCTTAGAGAACAGTATTTTAATTGTTTTATTTATTTATATATTTCAGAATCCCATGTTCCTGGTTTGAACAGCTACGGTACATTTGAAGACACTGCTGAATTTATACAATGCCAAGAACTGAAATCTGAAATTGAAAATGCTCTTCGATCAGCTAAAGAAAAACAACTTCATTGTGAAATCCTGTTTCCCTGTGGGTTGATCTCCAAGATCTCTCAGGATGTGTTGCGTATGGCGCAGGATGAACCCTACGGTCTGCGTGGTTGTGTGTTGTACATTAACCTAGATGAGAAAAGTCTGTGTCGTAGAATAGCTAAAATCATCTGTGACCCAACCACGGTGGCGACATTCGAGTTGTACTTAACATTGAGAGAAGACAACAGGGGATGGTGCATGCTTCACAAACTGTACGTTACTGTTAAGAGCTGCTTTAAAAACTCAAAATGGACAACTCTTCCCAAGATCCTTTGCTCTGGATTCATTTTGGAAAAGAATAAACTTTACCGAAGCAATCAGTAGTTGCTGACATATTCTAGTCATGTTTAGAAATTGCTTTTTGAGGTTGGAGAAAAAATGTTGCTCGAGGTTGTCAAATGATTTGTGAGAGGATTCGAAAGATTTTGTGACATGTGAAATTGAAATGACATTGAAAACCACAGAATGTGTTCCTAATTTATATATCAATAATAACAGAAATTTGATTATATTAAATCTATTGGGACAAAAACTTAAATATCAATAAAGTTTACCTTTTATGCAAATTGCAAACATCTGTCATTTAATACTATGTTTATGAAACAAATTAATTATCATTAATGTAATTTGGGTCTTACAGAAAGAGAAATGTACCGTAGACTTTTTTTTATGCTTTTTGAAATGTGGTTCATTGAAACAATTAGATTTACCTGTATTAATTAGCATATTGATGGGAGTAATTTAGCTAATGAAAGGGTGACCCATTTAAATAATAGTGACCAGGTGTGAATAATTACTTGCTATTGACACAGAATATCTGGTTAAATTAAGTCTAGTCATGTTTAAATAATGTATGATTCGGTCTAGGCTTGTACCTGTTGATCTAGTTATTTCACCTGACTTGACTACTAATTATATGACTGAACATGTTAAACAAACATGTCATAAAATTAATGAGTTTCATAAACATTCTATTAAACATGAGTTTTACTATGTATTACTCACCATGCTTATGATAATAAACATTAAGTTTAATTCTTATTGTTTAAAACATTAAAGTAATTTTGAAACTGACAAGACATCGGTTTGACTGATTTTGACGGATTGCAAACTGGTTCATTCAGACCTTTTTTGTTAATAAACTAACAGTATGTTACAAAGTACTAATATGGTGAGTAATAAATGTAAATCAGTTATTTTATAATATCCTATTTTGTAAAAGTTCAAGATGAAATTCGGTATGGAGGATGAATTTTTAAAAATAAGAAAAAAAACAATTATTCAGAAGAATGGCTCTGGAAATTGTTTGTATTACTATAAAAAAGTATAAGGAAAAAAAACGAGTAGGCATTGATACTAAAAGGGATATTAAAAAAAAAAATTAAGGGAAAAAAAAGTTTATAAAGAAAGAAAATAAAATAAAAAAAAACGGTAACCCAAACCAACAAACCCATTTAAAAAAAAGATTCCTTGTAAAGATTATTTATTTTAAAGTTTGTTATAATTCAAAAATTTGTCACTTTAAATCAAATAAATTTTTTTTCCTGATTTCATCAAATTACAATGTCAGCAATTTTTCGAACACATCCAGCGGTTTTCTTGTTCATAGCTGAAAATTATTTTGTGACAGTACAGTGCCAAATTGTTTTGACTGTGATATACTGCTAGCGAAGATAGGCTTGGTCATCTTGTGAGTGGCATTCCATTGAACTGTGTGACGTGATTTACATTCTGTTTTATTTCGTGTTTAATAATTTCCCATTTCATAGGCTGTCATGTTTTATTGTAAGTTTACATTCTGTGAGAAAGAGGGCATTTTCACTCATTTATTCCATTTGTGCAGATGTCGCCAGTTTTTACTATTAGTGGTGATAAATATGTGATATATTAACAATACATTGTGATTTTGATTGACATTAGGTAACTTGCTGTTACTACATTCAATAAATAACGACAAAAAAGTCTCTCAAAGTAGTTTACCATTGATAGGTATTGTATTTCTGGAGAGATAAAATAAATTATAAAAACGTGTGAGAAAAGATGTCAATAGTTTTAAATGTAAAGTAATTTAATATTCTGTTTAAGTCCCATGTTGTGTGCCTCAGCATCTTATTAGTAGTTATTTAAAAAAAAATTATTATGTTTATTACCTACCTTCCCCGCTATCCTAATCCTTACATTAACAGGTTCACCTTTTTCCAGTCTCTCCATTAGTCTGTAAATCCATTATCAGTAACATTAATAAAACTATTTCATTTAAAAAACAAACAAAAAATGTAAGAAAGAATATTGCTTTGAAGAAAATGAATGATTAATAACCTATAGATGGAGCAAACTGTTGAACCAGACTGAGTTATACTTTGCAACTCTATTAATTTCTTTGAATTAGTGGGTTTTTTTTTTTTTATAACATGCATCCATTATAAATGAACCCCATGAACCAGAATTTGTGTAATGTTTATTTACTAAATTGTGCTCTTTTGACCATGTGATTTAAACTGTTAGTCCTGTTGTTTTAGTAATTAATAGGTTTTGTTAATTTGCCAGTTAGAGCTAAATGGTAGAACTACTGTACAATACAGGATGTACACATACCATTAGTGTATACATTAATGTTTAATGTATATTTAAAGAAGATTTTGGTATTAGTTACGTTTATAACTTGTATGCATGTATGACAGTTACCCATCATTATAAATTTAAAAATTAAGGGAATAATTAAATTTTGGACAACTGATTATATACTATTTAATATTTTAAATGGAAGTAATTTAAAAATGTAGTATCCAAAGGGTTAAAATGTTTAGTTGTATTTGGGTACAGAATTACCAGTAGAATATTTTGTAAACTGTTTCAGAAGGAGTTTGCAAATGGAAGTGTCGTTTTTGCACATTTTAATGGTCCTATGAGCAGAATGAAGGGTAGGGGTCAGCTTACAGGTTAAATTAGTTCTATGTTTATTAACAAATTACGTAGATTTATTCTCGAATATTTAATACATTAACTGATTATAGCTATAAAAACAATGTTTGGTCTAATTTTCATCAAATAATTTGTGTATTAATATTATGTTTCCTGTAATTTTGCCTCTTCATAGTGATATTTTCCACAGTGAAAACCCCTAAACCTACACAAATATCTAACAGGAAATCTTATCCTCCATTTTGAATGCTATCTTCTGCACTACATATATGTAGAAGTCATTTTATAATTGTTAATTCACTGTACCAGTGAGTCTTCATCATGCCTGTGGATTATATTTACTGAATTTACTAAGTAATGTGAAACTGAACTGAATTTACTATGTAATGTGAAACAATACTGAATTGTTTGTAGGATAATTCAGAAATTCTTTGTATGTTTTAACATGCATTATCTGTCTAGTCAGTGTTTACCATTCATATATTTTGGGCAAACTACTACAAATCAAGAATCTCAAACCACATTATGTAAAAGTCGTTTTGGTAGTTCCTAAAAAAACATTTTCAATCTGTGCAATGCATGTTCCATTAATGCCATTACATTTGTATTCATGAATATTAATATACAATTTTTTCCTTCTTGATGATTAAAAGGGAACCACATTTTTCTTGCTTACTTCCTGTATTTGAAGTAAATGGTTGTGATGCTAAAGATTTTGTTTTTCTGTCTGTTGTAATTCAAAAATATATATACCATATACGTGCAACTCATATCTTTTTTTCATTTTTGTATCTTTAATGAAGTTGTGGAATATAAAGATAATTTAATAGTATTTGATCTCAGTCATTATATTAAGAATATACTGTACTATATGAAATAGATATTCAGGTCTTTGTCTTTCAACATCAAATTAGAGGGAGATAAGGGTGGGGTTTGTGGAAGTAGCAGATCAGTGGAATAGCTCAGTGAAATATGCATACAAAACATTAAATTAACAAAAAAGGATGCACATGTCTAAAATTGAAACTTGAGTTTATATATACTCAACTGAAAAAGAAAGTATGCATGTTGAAATAATGAATATGTTTTAATATACCATTTTACCATAATTGAAAACCACTGTATGTGCACAACTAGTGATATTACTGCACACACACACACACCTCCTGCTAAATGGTGTGGTTATCCAATTCCAGAATTTCTGCCATGAATGTCATCTGGATTATGAAATAAATTACATGCATACTTTTTTTTTTTTTTAGTATATTTATAGTAAAAAAAAATTAATATAGATGTAATGAATAACTAGGGGTGTGAATGGGTTATGCGATGTTTTTCACATACAGATCTCAAATTTCTACTTAACCCGATAGAAAATGGTTGTGTTTCAGTGAATTTTATTCAGATGAGATAACCCATCTTGATTTTGTTTTAGTTTTCCAGTCATAAGATACAATACATATTTTTCACTTTTATATAAAATTGACCTTATTGTTCTTTCTGAAATCCCAATGAACAACACTGAAAGTGAATTGTTTGGACATCATATAGGTTAATGGTTTGTGATGTCATTATTTTCTTTAATGTGTATATGCGAAGACTGTAGCTTAGTTAATTTTTTTATATATATTTTTAATGTTGAGTATTGTATTTATAATACATTGTATTTTATTGGAGCAACAAAATTATAATTGTATATTTTTAGCAGTATTTGGTTAAAATAATCCATTACTTACACTACTCTACTGCTTGCCATCAAATAAAACTTGCATTCATAAACACCTATAGTTATTTTCAAAATATTTTTATCAAGACTAATTTAGATTTAATCTTTTTTGTTGATAAAGTTACATAATAATTCAGTTTGGACTAAAGAAGGAAAAGAAGTTTCACTTGCAGCTTTATCAGTATTTCATTATAAAAAAATATAATTAAAATGTACCTCAGTGTTGCTTTTTGGTGGGTAACCTGATTTAGAACCACCTTGACTTTTTATGTCTCTAACATACTTGTTTTCTCTAAATGTATATAAAATTATAACTGATAAATTTTCAATTTATGTGCAATAAGGCCAATAATATATCATAGTTCATACAATGATACATCATGTGCATTTGGTAACATATTTTTGTGAATGTACGCAAGTTCATAGGATTTAAAAAAAAGTTTTTTCATTCATCTAGTATTTTTTGTGGACATTTTGGGTGGTTCATTTTCAGCATAGCATATCGATTCTCAAATTTTAGAAAGTGGAGGAATATTAGATGCATATGATGTTGCAATTTAATGTTAACGTATTATATTTCATTTTTCTTACCTTGTCTTAAGTTAAAAACAAACCACAAATATTTAGTGCTTTGTACATGTATGAAAAAAAAACCTGCATTCAGTTTTGTTTTGTACAATTCATATTTCATACATATGTACAAAATGTTACCATGACAATCATTAAATTTTTCATTTCAACTGTATTGTTTTTTGTTGCTTGTTTTGTAGTCTTACAGTATTATAATGCATGATACTACAGCTGAGGGTGGAAATTCTTTGAATTTTCAAAGTTGAAATGTGAATTTATAAAAAATGAAATTAAATTGTAATAATATTGGAGAAGTTAAATGACCCTCTATGGTCCAGTGGTAGGGCATTGAACCCTCAAGCTAAAGATACTGGTCCAAAATCTGTCTGAAGCCGACTCACACTTGACAACATGTCAAAATTTGACATCCAATAGCTGATGATTAACAAATCAATGTACTCTAGTGTCGTTGAACAAACAGATGTTGAATATGGTTGAGCTACAAATGACATTTTGTTCAGTATTAAAATTGCAATTCGAATACTTAAATTGGGATATTGATTTAAATGAAGTTTGCTTCAGGTCACTAGCTGAACCCCAAAACTCTTCTGGCATGCATATAATTTACTCTTTTTGGTAAATATCAAAGGATATTATATATAGATACCATGTACTGAGCTTTACTAAGACTGCACTTGTCTTCAAATAAAATTTGAACCCAGTTCTTATACCTAATGGGTTCAGTGACCTAATCATTACATACCACTACCTTATTTATATGCACTTAGTTGTCATTTAACATAACTCGACAGCATATATATACCACAGTCTTTGATAAACCTGATAAATTGGAATGGAAAATTAAAAAAGAAAAGCCAGCCAAATGTACAATATATTATGTGAACTGAATAGCGGGAGTAAGCCTCAGTAGTCCAGTGGTAGGGCATCAAATTCTCAAGCTGAAAATGGTTCAAAACCTGTCGGATGTTGGTTCAAAACCTGTCAGATGCTGGCTCAAAATGACTACGTGTTACAATTACCAAATGTTTGAGATCCAATAAATCAAATGTGCTCTCGTGATGTTAAAACAAAACTAAAAGAAAATTAGCAGGAATGTAGCTGAGAAGTACAGCATCTGCAGTAGCGGATCCAGGGGGGAGTCCAGGGGGTCGTGACACACCCCTTTTTCTTGAATTAAACATTTTTAAAAACCTTTTCAGAGTGGAAGGATGTAAAAATTAACAATTTTTTCCCCATTTCTATTAACTCATTTTTGAGGGGCATTTTCAGAAATCCACTTTTGAACCCTCCCTTTCAGAAATCCTGGATCCATGTCTGATGATCTGCCTCAGGTAATCAGATTGATCCCCATCAGTGGATAAATTTGGCTTTTTCTTCTTCCAACTTCCAGCCATTGTTTCATGCTTGGTAGCAAAGCTTATGTGCAATTAGATAATTCTTCTAAAATAATATCCTATGTGGATGGCTGATGATAACATTTAGCTGGGTTGTTTTTAAATGAACAATCTTTTCTTTGATAACTTCTCATTCCCTGGTAAATGTATAACGCAGTGCGTAAATCAGCATCTCCATGTACTCCAAATAAATTTTTTCCGTTTATGAACTAGTTTATTTTGTGATGACTCAATCTGTCTAGTACATTTTATATAACTGTCTTATTATTAAAAAATATCTATCATTTAACTATCATTAAAAATCCCATCCAAATGTACAATGAACTGTTTAAACCAGGATCTATAACAATGCTGATGAATGGTTATTAAATACATCTAGTGGTATACAATGATGCTAAAATATATATACTTAACTACATTGTGATGGATACTATATTTTTTTGGAATACTGAATATTTTTTTAATTTGTCATTTCACCATAATCGAAAACCGCTGTGTGTACAATCTTCTCCTACACAGCAAAAATAGCCACATATGTTTCACATGTGAATTGGCAACATATGTTAAACATATGTTGAACATGTGTTTGAAAACAGATGTTTAACATGTTTCTTGAACATACGTTTAACAGAACGCATGATTAACGTACATTTAACATATATGCGTATTTATGGTGTTTCTGTTCATAGTAATCAACAAATGTTCTTAATAATGATAAAACAGTTGTCTAAAGTAATTAGAAAAGTGGCCTTTGTTGGATTTTAGGTGTACTTGATTCAGAAATCTATAATGGATATTTAAAAAATCTAATTAATTATACCTTCCTTAGCAACCAAGATGGTGTCCATAGAAACAGTGAAACCTATAAATATCTACAGAAGCCCTTTCCAAGTTATTCTGTAGTCATTAACGTATGTTTAACATTTATATGAAAAACGCTTTTATCATATGTTTTAAGTAAGTTTTTTTTTAAAAACGTTTGTTGAACATACGTCTGCCTATTTACATGAAAAAAATTAACGATAATGAACGTATGTTAAACATATGTAGCTATTTTTGTTATAAATGGTGTAGTTATCTGATTCCAGAATTTCTGCCATGAATATCATCTGGTTTATGAAATAAATGTCTATTGATTATATACATACTTTCTTTTTTGGTTGAGTATAAATATACCAGGGCAATAAAAACATGTCAGAAGTTTGCTAATGTTGACCATGTGTTGAAATTAGCAAACTTTTGACATCCAGTATCTTATAATAAATAAATCAAGGTGCTCTGGTTGTATCATTGAACAAAACATAAAAAAGTAATAATAATAATAATAATAAATAGGAAAATAAAAACTCCAGGCTTGCTTTTGCCATTTACATATTTGCCTACTGAGAATTTAAAAAGCAATTAATGGATTTTGTTTAGTTTGGTCAAATAATTTCTTATAATATAATTCCTATTTAAGTAAGAAAATAAAATAAAAATGTGCTCTAGTCAGTAGCAGATCCAAAGGGAATCCAAGAATGTTTTTAATTTTCTGTTTAGAAGGACGTGAAAATTAACCATTTTTCCCCAGTCCTATTCACCCTTCACATTTGGACCTCCCCTTTCAGAAATCCTGCATTCGCGCTTATCTAGTGGTGTCAATAAAAAAAAAAAAAATTTAAAAGATCCAGAAATTATTATTTTTGCAATTATTATTTATGGTGAATCAGTCTTATGGAAGTTTTTGATACAACAAGTAAGAAACATATTTTTGGAAATGAGATCATCAACTTAAACGTGTAGTACATCTAGCTGATATTTAGGAATAAGACCAAAGTAAGAAATACTGAGCACAATAAACTGCTGAAACCTGGGTAGCATGCATTACACCTAATTTTCACATCTGCGCCAACAGGCTCAGAAAAACATAGTAAATATGCAATATTTTATTTTTTTGTGGTCTCTAAGAAAACAAATGCTGGAATTGTTTCATGTTTGTTGATTGTAGTACTTTTCTGCTCTTCGCAGGCGTGGATGCAGGATTTCTGAAAGGGGTGTGCAAATGTGGATTTCTGAAAAGGGGTGTGTCCAAAAGTGATGAGAGAATAGAAAAGGAATTTTTTTTTTTTAATTTTCACGTCCTTCCACTGGGTAAAAGGTAACAACAACAAAAATCGAATAACTAAATCCCCCCCCCCCCGCAAAGTTATG
>JAULBS010085633.1:0-18269 GCA_032355785.1 Symmetromphalus regularis | reverse complement strand
CACAACAATTAATTCAGTAATAATAAAAACAATACAAAATAAGACAGTGCGAGCCTTAGACAAAAGCCTTTGTTTGTATAAGGTAATGGCCGACGCTCAATGGAGCGCGCGCTAATAGTTAAAGTGGACAATTCATTGATCAAGACTGGCTGTCAATCACGTCTGGCGGAGAGGTCAATTAACTGAAGCGCTTCCATGTTACGTAATGTGAAATGCGTTAATTCCAGAATTTCTCGGTGATCGTTCGAATACGCATCACGTAGCTAAACGGACACAGGAAGTATGGAAATCTTCAGAAACGAGTAGTGATTTCCCAAAAAGAATAGCGCGCGTACACGCACACATATGTAAACACATTCACAAACCTCTCAACCTCAAGGCACTGGAAACCTGGACACTGAAGCCCAAAAACCTGGAGATTGATCTATTCATACATAATCAAGTGGTTGTTCTTTTGTGTAGAAAGCAATAAAAGTACAACAGGCGTTTAATAAGACAACATTTAAGGTTCTTTGTTATAGCTTTAAAGTAATTTGACACATGGAGTTGACGACAATTTATGCTTTGTGCTCAGCATTATATGCTGCTGCTGATTTCTTTGAACTCTCCAATAACTTGTATGCTGTTTATTTCTGGCCGGATTAGCCGAGAACGCGACTGACCAAGAACAAAAATTGTTTTAACAACGGATTTTTATCGCAAAAGAAAAATCGTGAGATTTTCACTGTTAACCGCGAGATCGTGAGATTTTCCTGAAAACAGTGAGTCTCACGGTAAAATCGTAAGACTTGAGAGGTCTGCACCCACTTAGAAATACACACGTATACATACACACACACGCACACATAATTATAATAATAAAATAAAAACATTAAAAACATCAGCATTAAAGGCACATTTCCACGGAATTTATGGGGCTTTGTGGTCTAAATATTGATTACGAATAAAACTTATATGCATTTGTTTTGCTAGATCTCGTTTTCATATCACGCAAGACATTTTAACTGAACCTTGGTATAGGGAATTCCATGTCGAGACGATCGAATTTTTCACATTTAAACATTTCAAATTTTAAGATTGGAACACCTCGTGGGGCAAAATAAATTGGTACGAACTGTTTTTGCAGCTACAAAACTATTCAGAAGTTTTAAAATAATGGCTAACGGAGAAATACCCGTCACGTGACTTGAAATATATACGTCACACTTTCAACGGAAAAAAACCTCTTTATTTTTTTCCGATCTATTTATGCGTGAGCATAATTCATTATATTTTCTTGATATTGATAATAAGCGAGATGCGGTGGTTATGTAAGAAGATGAATGAAGTATTTCTATGGACAAATCAAATGTTATATTTAAAATTAATTCTTTGTTTGGAAATTAATTAGGTCAAGGGTCTGTGGGAGTATGTGTTTAATGACATGAACACCTCATGTTTCAATATGCTACACTCTCTGTCATTGACTATAGTATTGATCAAAATATTGACAACAGATTGGCATGTTGATAATGGCAGTTTAAACAGATGTCACTTTCTTATTTAATAGAACAGCAGGTATTTTCACTAAAATGTTATAAAATGTGCTCGATGCTTTACGCATGATCGATCAGGCATAGAGAAATGTAAAACTGAACACAATAATATTCAGAACTTGTGACCTTTAACCACCTGAAGAAGATTCTGTGGATTAAAACAGTGAGGGTAATCTAGATGATGACACTTCATTAATCATTTAACAGATATAACGCTTGAAATTCAGATTATCTTGCGAAAGCAGTTTTGTTCCAATAATAACAAAGTAAATACCCGATAATGATAAAAATGCCATCGCAGATCAATTTTACAACAGCTTTTTGCGACGGCACTGCTGATTGCTGTCGTGAATTTCGAGGGCTGCAGATAATGTAAATCATTTGCCACTTTCTTTTCTATAGCTTTCTGTTTGTCTCTTTCTTGTCATTGAAACTGATTACTGTGTTTGTATTTGTAGATGGATCTGGTTTGATATAATGAAAATACGGATGAAGGGATTTGTGGTCAGGTTGTGGTGATCATCATGTTCTGGTCACTTGATTATGGAATTTGAAAGAGTGCCGTTAAAAATGGAGATCCACGCTAAAGTGTGCATTGACACATCCCTACAGAATGGCGAAAAAACGGTAGACGATAAACAAGGAAACTGCCCTGGCAACAAAAATAGAAATAATTCATCTGATCATGATATTAACAGTGACGATGATGATGATGCTGATACTGATGATGACGATGATAACAGTGATGGGGAATCGGAAAAAAAAGATATGGGGATGTCAAATGAATTGGTTAATTCCATCAGTAATTGTAATGGATTGGTGAATGGAGATGATGCATCTCAGACGAAACAAGCAGAAAGTGGTAGTGAGGATGAAAATGACACTAACATAATGAAGACGAAATCAAGATGTGAGGAGAACGTTCTTGATGTTCCTCCCCAAGAACATGGTCCTGATGACATGGGGAAAGAGAATGAGGTGGATATCGCCTCTCTAGAAATTGATATAAGCAACATCAAGCAAGAGATTCTGTCTGACTCTGAGTGTCTTGAGAATGGATTTGATGTGATAGAGGAAATAAACACTGATGTGAAAATTAAACAGGAACCAGGCGTGGAGGAGAACTTGGTTGATGTTTCTCTGGAAGATATATACAAGAAATATGTCAGTATGTATTACAATACGGGTAACCCAAATCAGATACATCAGTCTGGTAACTTTTCACTAAGTAGCAGATCATGGTCTTTAAGTCGTTCTAAATGCAAGGTTTGCAAGAAAACATTTCCCTGTGCTAGTTCTCTAGCAAGACATTCGGTAATACATCGAAATAAAAAACTGTACCCAAAGATATCCTTGCTTCGTTCAGTTAAGCGGGAGCCTGTTGACCGTCTTGCCAAAGGGTTGTTTGAATGTGATATCTGTGGATCATCTTTTCCTCACAATAGTGCTCTGATGAGACACAGAAAGATACATACAGGAGAAAGACCTCACAATTGTTCTATCTGTGGTAAGGGATTCATTGAAGCCGGCTCTCTTGCCCGCCATGTTAGAACTCACACTGGTGAGAAACCATATGCCTGTGATATTTGTGGCAAGGAATTCACTGAATCCTTTGCTGTTGTACGACACAAGCGGACTCATACTGGGGAGAAGCCATACAGATGTGTCGAATGTGGCAAGGAGTTTGTTGACTCTGGGGCTTTGACAAGACATATGAGAATACACACGGGAGAGAAACCGTACAAATGTGGTAACTGTGATCGTGCTTTTGCCGCTTCGAGGTCACTGGTGCGACATATGAGAACACACACTGGTGAAAAACCCTATCCTTGTTCTTATTGTGGGAAGCTGTTTCGAGAATCTAGTGCCGTTATTAGACATACACGCATTCATACGGGTCAGAAGCCATATCAGTGCTATATGTGTGGCAAAGAATTTGTGGAATCAGGCGCTTTAAAACGGCATTGGAGAGTTCACACAGGGGAAAAAACTCATTCATGTGCAGAATGTGGTAAGTTCTTCAGCTCATACAGATCTTTGTTTAGACATAGAAGAATCCACACTGGAGAACGGCCATATAAATGTGAATTTTGTGAAAAGGCATTCGCAGAATCAGGGGCACTTGTTAGACACGTTCGTATACATACTGGTGAGAAACCCTACAGTTGTCACCTTTGTGAGAAAACATTTGTCGAGTCAGGTGCACTGTCACGACACATCAAGATCCATTTGGGGGATAAGAAGTTTAGTTGTGACTTGTGTGGACGTTCATTTATTGATAACAATGCCCTGGAGAAGCATGTCAGATCACATGATGACAGTAAGCCCTATCCTTGTCATGAATGTGGCAAGTGTTTCCCAGAACTGCGCTCTCTCACTCGCCACAGCAAGACCCACTCTGGTGTGAAACCCTACAAATGTGATATGTGTGACAAAGTGTTTGCTGAAAGTGGCGCACTCAAGAGACACGTCAGAACACATACGGGCGAAAAACCGTTTCCATGTGGGGATTGTGGCAAGTGCTTCATCGATTCGGGATCGCTTGCTCGCCACGACAAGACTCACACAGGACTCAAACCACACACTTGTACCATTTGCAATAAGTCTTTCAGCGAAAGCACATCTCTAAAGCGCCACGAGCTCATTCACACTGGCGTCAAGCCCTACAAGTGTGAAACATGTGGCAAAGAGTTCTCTGAATCGGGAACCTTAACACGACACATGAAAGTACATTCAGGAGAAAAACCCTTCAAGTGTGATTTATGTGGCAAAGAGTTTGCTGAAAGTGCGTATCTTGTTCGTCATGTTAGGACACACACTGGTGAAAAGCCATACAAGTGTGCATCATGTGATAAATCTTTTTCTGAATCTGGAGCTCTTGCTAGGCACGAGAAAATCCACAGCACTGAGAAGGACAAGGTATCTTTCCAGTGTGATGAATGTGATAAAGATTTTCTAACACCAGCAATGTTACAGAGACACATCAAGATGCACAGGGAGGAGATGACTTGCACATTGTGTGGCAAAAAGTTTCATTCCACCGAAGAATTGGAAAATCACAAAGAGATTCATTCTGGTGCTAAACTCTACAAATGTTTGATCTGCAATAAGGAATTTGATCTGTGGAATTCGCTGGAACGTCATTTGAGGATTCATTCGGGTGAAAAGCCTTATGAATGTAATTTCTGTGGCAAAGCTTTTGTGGACTCTGGAGCACTGAAGCGACATGTGAGAACACATACGGGGGAGAAACCATACTGCTGTGATCTCTGTGGTAAAGGGTTTGTAGACTCGGGTGCTGTGTCCAGACACAAGAAGATTCACACGGGGGTTAAACCACATCGCTGTACTTTGTGTGGGAAAGGTTTTACAGAAGCATGCTCCCTTACAAGACATGAGCGCATCCACGAAGGTCTCAAACCTCACAAGTGTGAAGAGTGTGGCAAGGATTTTGGAGAGTATCGGTCACTAGTCAGACACATCAGAACTCACACGGGAGAGAAACCCTACAAGTGTGAAACGTGTGGGAAGGACTTTGCAGAGAGTGGCTCCCTCGTCAGACACAACAGAACACACACTGGTGAAAAACCCTACAGTTGTGTGGTTTGTGGTAAAAATTTCAGAGAATCTGGTGGGCTGACTAGACATTTCAAGACTCACACACAGGGTCTGGTAAAGGAAGAGTGCATGCAAAATGGAAGTGATGAAGAGTCCATGCCCTGGCCCATGACGGAAGGAGAGCTTTCCCTCCCTAATGAGTCCCAACACTTCTCAGAGGACAGTCAGTCTATGGATGCTCTGCCACCTGATGTTGATGATGATGATAATGGTGATGAGGTTGATGATGATGATGATGATGAAGCATCTCAGGGTGATCGTATCAGTGATATTAAGGCTGATTCTGGTAAGCCGACAATGTATTTAAATCCAGGTTCTGATGATGATGGAGAAATCAGTATTATAAACAGGTACATTAGTGATGATGACAGTAACGAGGATGACTCTAAGAATTATTTTCAGTCGGAAGGTACATACAACAATGGAGAACAGCCTTTTCAGTGTGGTGAATGTGGGATAGCTTTTTTTGATGCAGTAATGCTTGAAGCTCACTTAAAAACACATAGACAAAAGTAATACGGTTTGCAAACTAATTGAATAATAAGTGGCAGAATTTTTTTATTTTTTATTAATGTTCAATATGTTTTTCATTTCCATATATATTTTAGTTTTTAGCACAATACTTACTGATACAGGGTTTGTTTCTTTGTTAAAGCAAATATAGCATAAGTTACTGGCATCGTGTTTGCAGGTTGTGTTACAGGGGTCAAATTTTAATTTTTCGTGTGCACGGCAAATGTTGCCTTCAGTTTAGTAAGAAAAGTAAGGGCACCAAGTGTTACATATCCGATATAATAGCGGCCAATAAACGTGGTGCCAGTAACTATGGTGGATTACTTTAACAAGGAAATATTTTTAAAAGGTGACACATCAGTGCAGTTTTCAGCTTTTAAACATTACTATCACTGTGTTCCCAGTACATTCCTTTCTTACAGCACAAGTATTCACTCATTTCCTTTTAAACAGTCATTTAGGCAGTTTATTGGCTATTTTCTTGATTTAGGTTTTTCAGTATTTGGGAATTAAAATACACCTGTGACATCACTATTGTCTCAACGCCCCATTAATTTTCAGTAATGGAGCGATGATTCAATAACTTTCCATTACTAAGAGTTATTACAGTTTCCCCATACCTAGTAAATATTTAAAACTACTTATTTCATACAGACATTCATTGGCGTAGTTTGGGTCTTTATTCTAGTGAGGCAATGCTAGTTATTTCTCGTATTTTAATCAACTTTTGTAATATTAATCACATTAATTTTTTTTCTGCAAAAACATCTGGTGAGGCAGTTGCCTCATTGCCTCAAAGGAAGCTAAGCCACTGACATTACATTTATATATTTAACATAATATTACTATAACATCATTGTGATTATACATAGAAATACATACAAATCAATGACCAGAATGTGAACTTATGAAGACTTCAACTACCATCCATCGACACCATGAACCAGCTCTTTATCATACTGTGCTAAACAAACGAGTCGGTAAAATGTGGATTAAAACTTATAGTCAATCCTTCTTTTTTTTAGAGCATAACACAAATTATGGAAAATTGCATAATTTAATGATGTAATAGTTTGTAGTCATGATATGGGAGCATCTGTGTTCAAACATTTAAGCACTATTGTGTTTATACAAGTTAAACTTATTATTGTTATATTGTAAGTTATTTATAATGGTCTATTTTAAACACTTTTAAATTACATTAAACACCACCTGTAATGGTGTATTTTAAGTAGGGAATATCCTCGTAACTGACATTCCCATTAACATAATTCACTAAATGCATTTCACTTTGTATCCAGAGATCTATTGTATTTCCATCCTAATATTTCTATTTTCCTTCAACAGAGATCTAGTACAGTAGATTGCCAATTTCACTGTTATATACCGTATTTGACCGTGAATAAGCCCATGCCCGTTAATAAGCCCACCCCTATTTTTAAGACATTCAAAGAATTAGGCCCATATCTGTGAATAAGCCCATCCCTAAAATTTCATGATTTTTGCTGCCATTGTTATAAAAAAAAATCCAATTTTGTGATAAGGAAAACAGCCTATCATAATATGCCATCAGGCCTTTCCCCGGGATCTTTTTAAGGTGCTTACATACACCATCTGTCAATGTTTAACTAATCATACAAGCCATGTTCTGATCAATTCCAGGGTCCCTATTCAATAGCATAATGTACCCCACCCCTCCCAAGGAGTGAATACCTTTGACCAAGTTACTGACAAGTAGAAGAACTCCCTTTTCTAGGCGCCTCAAATTAAGCCGACGTGGTGCTACAATGAAGACGCTTAGCTAATATTAAGTTGCTTACTTAGCAAGCTAAGGGAGTATAGCCCATAGTGCCTTGTGGCTCTGGGGAAACCTCTGTGCCATGAGTTGTGTTTGGTTGAGACGAAATAAAATAAAACGTTCTACTTATTATCGTTGTTCAGGTGGGGATGCAGGTATGTGAGTTAATAATAACGCTTGTTTAAAGCTGTAATCGCTCTTTCCCATTTTATAACATTTTGTTTAACTGCATAATACAGTCAAATCCACTTAATTTCATTCCTAATAATAGCATATTCCTCTTATTTTAATAATATTCTGCTGCAAAGAACCATTTGTATGCAAATATATACAATAATAATATTTTATTTGCACATGCTTTCTTTGTAATGTCTGGTTAATTGCATAAGAAAATGTAGAAAACTTTATTTATATATATATATATATATTCCAAAGTACAAAAACCATGGCAGATCTTAACATTTTTATCAAATAATCAGAAAATGACCACAAAGTAAGTGCAACTGTATGCTATTTTAGCATCTGTTGTAGCATTCAGGTTACATATACTTCCTATATTGTATATTTCTGATTATTGTAATTACTATACGATAAATGTATTTTGATTTTATACCAGATAATACAAGAATAGTAACATGATTTTAAATATTTGGGCAAAATGCCTATGCTATTAGAGGATTCTACTCTATATTGTCTATAATGGTAGGGGTTTTTCATAATAGTGACCGCACCTGAGAAAACCAGACATATGTCGCAAAACACGCTTTCACAGGACCGCGTAAAAAGGTCACAAAGTTCAATTTTTGTTGTTTTAAGATTACATGCATTTTGGGTTGTGCAAGTTTTCTTCTACATAAATCCTAATTCACTTTCTAAAATAGTTTATTTGCAATTTTTCTACAAGTGATTCCAACCCAGTATAGTGAAAACTGCTTATGTTTAGGGCTGATTTCTGAAGAATCATGCTTTCAGTTTCAGTGTTACTTAAACCTCTATAAAAAAAAATAATGGATAAAGATTTTTGAAATCTGTTTATTGTATTTTGTTTTGCTATTTCTATTCATTTAGATTCATTTAAAACCTTAAATTGTCAGAAGTGACCAATATACATGTACCTGGTTTTCTCATGCACAGTCACAATTATCAACATTTTTCTAGTTTTATTAGTGTACTTAAAATTTTGATAGTTTAGTGATTTCAGACATTTTAAGCAATTTAATGGTTAATTTACTTTCAGATCTTGAAATTAATGCGATCATGATATTAATGTGAAAAATGCGGTTTCAAGTTATTTGCATTAATAATAAGACACATTTATTTCTAACTGTTGCGAATATTTCAGGGGACATTAAAACAAAACAAAATACCAGTGCATGATACTTGCACATATTTTATTAAAAAAACTTAAAAACAACACAAGACTGAACTTTTGGTAAGAGTACGTAATAAAAGTCTGATTAAAAATATTTACTTAACCACTAGTCTGGTAAGCTGCCCACCATGTGTGATGATAGCCTTGCTGTTGATAGTGTTATGTGTGCATGTTTTTCATTAGGGAAAAGTTAAAAGTTTGTTTTACTTAGTGATGCCTCTAGAACACATTTATTTATATCTTATCATCAGTTATTGGACCTCAATCATATGGTCATTTTGACATGAATTTAGAGGAAACCCAGAGCTGCCACATAGGCTACTCTTTGTGATAAGCAGCAAGGGGCCTTTTATATGCACCGTCCACAGACAGGACAACACATACCATGGCCTTTAATAACCAGTTGTGGATCACTGGCTGAAACGGAAAATAGCCCAAACTGCAAATTGGTCCACTGAAAAGGATCGATCTGACGACCCGACTGTTTCACAGGCAGACACACTACCATTTGAGCTACATATACATCCCGCTCCTTTTCATTAGGGAATTAACACTTGCTCGTTTCGGACACATTTGAGTATTTTCAATTCAGTTGGTTGATATTAACAATGACGCTTGTGGTCTCAGTTTTAGGGAAATGCGTTACCAGCTGATTGCTGCACAAATGTTTGTTTGGAAATTACTATACCAAAGGGAGGCAACTCGCATTAATCTCATATCACATTTTAGTCTGACCACTGTCACTTGCATTAATTTAAGGATATGTAAATTTCATATTTTGCAGTATATCATTGACACACCCTCTGCCACAAGCATAATTATGTTGTGTATGAATAGGAAAACGTTCTTAATTTTAAATGACCTTTTATTATTAATGTTGATAGCTGAAAGAAGGTATCAGATGATACCTATGGGATGTAGCTCAAACGGTAGTATGTCTGTGAAGTGGTCGGTCATCGGTATGATCCTTCTCAGTAGACCCATTTGCAGTTTGGGCTATTTTCCGTTCCAATCAGTGATCCACAACTGATTAATCAAAGGCTGTGGTATGTGCCGTCCTGTTTGTGGGAAAGTGCATATAAAAGTCCCCATGCTGCTTATCGGAAAGAGTAGCCTATGTGGGGGCAGTGGCTTCTAAAGAAATATGTCAGAATGATCATATGATTGATGTCCAATAGCCGATGATAAGATAAGAATCAGTGTTCTAGAGGCGTCATTAAATAAAACAAACTTTACTGTTTTTTAAAAACCATGTTTTTCACTATTGATAGTCTTTGATTTTTTTCCTCCATAAGGGGTACAAACCCTGTCTTTTTATGCATATAAAACATTCACTTTTTCCAGATTTCAATTTTAGCTCATTGTTATTGATAGTCATGTGATTCATCTGTACATTTTACAGATTTGTGTGCAAAAAGGAAAAAATTGTACACACAGACCAAGCAGGGCCTCATGGGATAAATGGGTTTTAATATCAATATTAAAATGCTATTTAGCATTTTTGTATAATGTAGATCAGATAAAACAGTTGATGGAAATATGATATATATATCATGGGAAGGGAAAAAAAAAACCCACAATATCGTTTAAATCTTTAAATATTAAAAATAGTTCAGAGATTGCAGCTTGTCATCAAAACATATGAACATGTACGTAAAGCTAATAATTTACTGTCTTTGATGCATTAATTTATTTGAAACAAAGACAATAAAATAAAACATTCACAAAATTTACCTCGAGGCAGTAAAAATTTAGTGAACAACATCATCTGATGACAGTTTGATGGGTCTGAAATTGTTATCAAGGTTCTCAGTGAAAAATTTTCTCCAAAAATATAACGTCATTTTTATTGCAAATTTTTTACCAATCAGGATCAGAGATTCAGTCACATAATTATGGTAACATCAAAACTTTTAGGCAAAATCACTGAATTTGGGTGTAAATACAGTTCATTGTAGAAATGTTTATTCTATGCTTAACAAAGTTCCGCCCAGTACCATTGTATTTCACTGTAAGCATTTAGATTTATCGAGGTTTCAGTTATGCTTGTCAGATTTTGAAAGACAAATTTCCCAACCCCATTAATTTTTTAAAGGAGCAAATGATCAAACCAGATTAAGTTGTCAATAACAATAAAAAGAAGCTAATAAATTCTCTTATAAGACTGAGTGCTCACAATGTTACAGGTACACTGTTTACTGTGCTTTTGATATTTAAAAAGTTAAGGCCCCCCCCCCCCCCTGAAAAAAAATGTGTTTCTCTTATTACATGCTAAAACAAAATAGGGTAGGTGGGTAGGTATTTAAATTTTTATTTTTATTAGTTTTTTTATAATTAATATGTGAAGTTGAATAATTAATGCTTTACTTTTCACATATTGTTGTGTTTAGAATTCTTTAGTAATGGTGGTAACTTAATATCTAGTTATAGCGGGCATTTCTTCCCATTGACAGACAAGATAGCTGCAGCCATGTTTATGTAGTTGCATTCAGGAAGTGGTTATCCTAAAAAAACGGCCAAAAAATGACTGAAAGTACGACTGACAATTTATATGGAAAAAAGATTTAGGGTCAGCAGTTTTTAAGTGGGGTTGGTTAGGTTACCAGAAACAGTTTTTTTTCCCCTGATTAATAGTTTGTTTCTTTATAAAAATAAACTCTTTTATGTACTGTAATCAGTGAAATAACATTAATTTATCAATACACACCCACAATAGACACTTTTTCTAGAGACTAAATTATATGAAAACTGTATCTTTTTTTTCAAAAACACATTTTACAGTAAAAATCCCTGTATGTACAAGTTGTGAAAATAAAAATGAAGATGACACAAACATTAATGCAATTTGATCACACTTATTGTGATAGTTTTATTGGTTGACATACTTACACTAAATTTGGACCTGGTTATTTTGGTCACTAGAGTTATCTCTTATTTAACATTAGTGTAAACAAGTTCTGACTTTGTGGTTCATATGAATTCCATTTGCTTCTTACTCTTTAATCCTGAAAGATTCATAGTAAGGTACCCAAATACTGGTACAGTATATTCCCTATTTAATTTACCTCCCTAATAAATGCCCACCCCCACCCCCACCATTTTGCAAAATAAAAATTACCTACCTCAGAATAAATCTATGATTGTGCCATAATATCCAAAGTATGTAATGAATGCACACACTAGTAATCTGTACTGCACAATTTTAACACAATTTTAAACTATCATGAACACCATAAACTCCAAATTTGCAAATTGTAACGCCCCCGGGGCTGTTAAATAGGAAATATACAATATTTGCTTAAATAACATTTCACTAGCTGTAATAGCACATAAACAATGCAAATAATTATTTCTTGCTTTACCTGCCACAAAAAATGAAGTAAGATGTTACCTTTGAAATGTTAGTATAAAAATAATATGCAGCCGAATTATACATCTGATTTCCTTGTATAATATTTTAGTTCAGTAAATGTTTTGTTGTAGTCATCATGTATCTTGAATACAGTATGTCATCATTAAGTTTGTGTAAGATAAAGAAACAGTATTTTCACAATTATTGCTTGCATAACAATGATTACATCCCTCAATTATATATATATATATATATATATATGAAAAATGCCTGTGTTAATATAACATTTTTAGTCATAATATTAATAACTATATTTTACTATGATGTTTATGCATTGTTGATTAAATTGTGCTAGCAGCCATATTTTCAATACTGTCATATGCAGGTGTGTGTCAGATTTATACTCATTACCTCAGTCCCTCAAAACTAACATTGTTCTTCCATGTTTGCCAATATATTTTTCAAATTTATGTATGCTCTGTGTGTGTGTACACAAATGTTCTTTCTAAACAATGTTTGTGTGATGTTTGTATTACATGTATATACATATTATATAATACATGAACCTACATTTGTATCTGTATTGATACCAAACAACAGATTGTTTTCTCTCCCTTTTTCTTGTTTTTTTGTTCTGAGGGTCGCTAAACCTACTACAGGGATTGAAATTAACGCAAGTAAAAATTGCTGGGATCGAGTAAATCCTTACTGATGCTAATCCCCCGGGCCACTAGATATTTTATTTCCAATCTTGTATTACGAATTTGTATTATTTTGAGATAGTAGCTGTCAGACTGATAATTTGCCAATCATACCTGTATTATAAACCACCTTTTAAGTGAGTTCCCTTAAATAAAAAAATAAAACTTAGTAGCACCAATACAATTTGTCTTCACAACGTGAACTATACGTTAGATCTGTAATTCGCATTATGGATCAACCCAATCTTAAAATTAAAATGGGGGGACTAGTGATTTTTCGTGGGGATGAGTAATTTATTAAGGCTACTAGTCCCTGAGGCGAGTGAAAATAATTTCTTAATTTCCACCCCTGTACTATCTATACCTGTTATACAGTAATATTAAATGCACATTTGTATCTCCCTGTACTTATATGCAGTGTATTTATTGGTGTGGATATATTACATAATATATTTATATTCAGGGTTCCCACGATCATTAAAAACCTGGACAAGTTTTGAAATTAGCAAAAAAATAATTAAGGGCCTTGAAAATTTAAATTTCAACTGGAAAGTCATTGAAAAGTTTTAAAATGTCCACATCAAATTTTTGGATCATACTTATATTCAGGGCTCCCTCTATAGAGTACATACCCTGTCTTTTCATTCATATAGAACATTCAGTTTTTCCAGTTTTCAATTTTAGCTATTGGCAGTGTGATACATTTGTACATTTTTTAAGATTAGTGTGCAAAAAGGTCATTAATTTTTTCGAAAAAGTTTGGAAAAGTCATGAAAACGTTTTGCAATTTGATTCTTGGAAGTTTGCAGGAACCTGTATGTTGTTATCTTTATGGTATGTTACATGCATCTAACTACATGAATATGGGTGTATTACATGTACTGTATTTGTGTTCTTTAAAACTTTACATTCATGTTGATATATTTTTTGAATTGTTTTTGCTTGATTTTCCTTTGACCACAATCAGTTTCTTTTTGGTGATACAACCATCTGGCCGTCTGTCAGTGTCAATCCACAGTTTTGTTAGTTTTGGTGTCAAATACAAATCACAGTTTTTATTTTTAATTCTGTTTTATTTGTTTTCTGCTGGAACAAACATTTAGTCTACTGGTTTTGATATTTGTGTATCTTTGTGTTTTAGGCTCAAATGTTTGTTCATTTACATTGAAATTTCTTAAATGTTTTTGTTGATGTTATACATACATTTCTTTCTTGTGCATATGTGTTTATCTTGACACTTCGCCATAATGTTTTAGTTCATGTTTATTTAAATTAATACTTGTCTGTGTATAATACTGGTGTTAAAGATGCCTCTTAATATTATATTAACTCAAAATAAACCACATAATTATACTAAATCCCTATTCTTTATCGTAACTAATGTCCTATATTTGAGCAGTTTTACGATTTTAATAAAACAGTGTGTGTACACTACTAACGTATTGGAGTACTGCAGTTGCGGACACGGAGGGGGGCACAGGGAGTTTGGCCCCGCCCACCAATTGTTTTCTAAGAAACGATTTTTCACTTCGTGTATTATAGAAAAAAGAGGAAATGAGCAGAAACGGATACTTACATATTTAGGTTCCTCACATAATTTAAATACTATTGCTTTTATCCTTGCTGGATAATGACTTAGAAATAGGGAACCAAAAACATTCGTCAGTTGAACCCATCTTTCCTTAAAATCTGTGTCCGCATCTGTACTGCATTCAATATTTGTGTGGAACATTTACATAGATGATAGCTAGCCAGGTATTTGATGTGAAAGACTGGGTTCAATGGCATATGCATGGCTGTCATTATTTAGTGTGTTCTGTAGTAAAAGTTTAGTCATGTACATACGTCTGAGGCAGTTCCTCTCTGATTTTACAAATTCTATTTTCATAATACCCTCGAATATAGCATGATAGACTAGATATATGAATAGTTGTTAATTTATTTTTTGTACACCAATTATTATAGCATAAACTGGGGATTAGCTGTGTGCAATAAATACAGATCAATTCATTGTTAATTTTTTAAATATTTTTTTTCTTTGTGTTCCTTCTATATTTTTTAGAACTAAAGAAAGTGCATAATAATTTTATTTCATTTATTTATTTATTACCTAACAACATTGAAACTTTTTCTATGAGTGTCATAATATATATCTGTTAACATCTTGTTTTCTTTATGTTATTCATTTTCAGCAGTATATTCACTTTATCTTACCTTGAATTCAGTTGCACATCTTTTATTTGTTAAAAACATCATATTTGTAGGTGCATGAGCTGACAACGTTCGAATGTCGCCCAGACCTGAACTTCAGTATGGCCACAATCATTTAACAATTTGTGATGTATATGTTGATCAAATGTAATAATTATGTATATAGATTTAGTTTAAGGCCTCAGCATTGAACAAGAATGTCATATTTAAAATATGAAATAGAAGTCAAATATATCATCACCCTAATAACCTGTATCTAAGTAATTTTTGTAGTTTTGAGAAAAATAAAAACATAACTGCCGTAATTGCCCATCAATGACTATTTATTAACCATTAGGCAGATTGTCATCAAGTGGGTTAGGAAGTGCACAATGACTTGAGTATTTTTACAGCTTATGACAACTGTTATAAGAAGTGTTACGCTGAAAATCTTAAAACGGCCAAAAAATGACTTGGGCCTTTAGGGTTATGAGGATGACAATATGTTTTAGGACCCAATATGAATATCAAATTATAAAATGTGATCAAGTTATGAACTAGCAATCTTACTTCAATGTTCAGATTCTGAATCTGTTTATTGGCATTTGACGTACAGACATAGGCATTACATCCTGTTGGATTTTCACACCTCAAAAAGAACTGAGAAATACTCTTAACTATTCCTAAATGATGACTACACAGTTGATCATTTTGTATTTGTGTCTAATGTTATACATTTGGCATAGATAATTACCATCTGTTACAGGTAAAATTTTACTTTCTTAAGTCTTAAATACAATGTCTGAGCCCTTGTTTCTCGTTGACAGTTCAGCCATGATCTACAGTTCAACCCATTCTTTTAACATGTGTGGGCACAGTTTAAACCAAAAATCTAGGTTGAACTGTCGACGAGAAATCGGTCCTAAATGTCTTACGTTATGGACTTGAAAAATATTGATATTCTGACTTGTCAGTTACCACATCTATCCTTTTTTAAATCGTCTATTGGATGTCAAACATTTGGTTATTTTAATATGTAGTCAGGTGTGAGATAGCCGCCAATGCGTTTCGAACAAGTCACCAGCTTGAGAGTCCTACGTTCTACCGCTGGACCATAGAGGTTCATTACATCGATCCATTGTCACTATTGTGCTACATGATTTGAAGTTCCACAGTGCTGTCTTTATTTACTGATCCATACTTATAACCGGGTTGATAGCGTAAACACTTGTTAGAAATGTACAGGTGGATTCCCACTTCATCCTAGTAGACTGGAATTCACACACGTTCTTTACAAAGTGAATGTGTGTTATGTGTGGGATGTTACGTGTGATTCCCACTTCATACTTGTAGATTGGAATTCACACGTTCTTTACAGAATTAACGTGGACTGCTTGTAATTTCTTTGATGTTAAATGTGATTCCCACTTCATTCTAGTAGACTGAAATTCACATACTTGTACGTTCTTTACAAAATTAACGTGTGAATGTGTGTTATGGCTGGGATGTTACGTATGATTCCCACTTCATCATTGTAGACTGGGATTCACATACGTTCTCTACAAAATTAACGTGTGAATATGTGTTATGGCTGGGATGTTACGTGTGATTCCCACTTCATCATTGTAGACTGGGATTCACATACGTTCTCTACAAAATTAACGTGTGAATGTGTGTTATGGCTGAGATGCTACGTGCGTTTAACTAAAAGACTGATGCTGGTTTGTGAAATTTTAACTTCCTTCTGGCTTGTATCAGGCTGGGGATGCTACATGTTTTTGCGTGCTGTAAGATCAAATGACTCATTTAAAATAATTCAACACTAGTACATCACTTCATGCATTTGAAGCATTACTTCATTCATATGTTCATTTTGTATGCATTTTAGAGATATTTTGATTAGATGTCTGGAAATAAAATGTTGATATTAAAGAGTGTTGTTATGGTGTCCACCTATGGAGAAATGTGTTATTACGATGTCCTTCTTTTCGTTCGTCATGGGTACGTTTGTTTTAAAATTTGATAGCCTCTCAGTTCCTGTAAGGAATGGCTTACGTACTTCGATATCTTTATTTTAAATTTTATTTCTTTATTGTGTACATACGGTACTTTAATAAAATATCTGTATGTCTGTCTACTTTGAGAGCAGCTTTTGAGATGAAGCTGGTGGTCTGTAGCGCCTCCACAGCCCGTACTGCTTTTCTTGAATGAATGGTGGCAGATGTCGGCAATATCTCCCTCCAGTGGGTTCTACCGTCCTGAAGAATGTGGCCTGTTGTCTGTTCTGCTTCCCCACATGGGCACATGGTGGAATCTTTTATACCTATGCTATCGATGTCCTTATATTGGAAAGAATATTGTTATATCCTCATACAGGGGCATCTTCGTGACTCCATCCATCCATCAACTGATTAGAACTATTTTTGAGTACAGAGTATACCACGTAATGTTAACCCATCCAAGAACGCCCAATGCTAGTTTCAACTTTCAGCACATAAGACGGGTAGATTGTTTGATTACATTTGGAAAGTTTGGCATGAGTTGCATGTTTGATAAAAATCATCTTTCAAAAAACTATTGACGGCTGATAACCTTTCAAATATCTGGGCGGTTCTGGCGAAAAGTAAAGAAGATATCGATGGATATCTGCTACCGTTGTACTATTTCAAAAATTAAAAAAAAAAATAATAATAATTTTTTGGTCTATTGAAGGTGGAGCTGAGGTATGTGTGTCAATTTACCAATGGGAAGTGGGTCCATACTTATTTCCCCTTCAAACCAAGACTGCGCTGAGGACGAAATTTCAAGCTTGACTTGTTTTTACGCTCCATGTTAAACCTAATGAGAATGTTTGGTACCAGTGAAGTTGCTACGTAGCGACCGCGTATGTTAGCCTGTCCTGGACGCAAGCAAGTGCTATACCGAATCTGTTCTTACTAGTATACTCTTGCTGCTAATCGTAAAGATTAGCATGTATTGTTGCAGCAGGTCTCTTCTCTGGCTGTTATTGCTATTGCCATGTTTGATCCGGAAACCAACAATTAAACTGTTAGACTATGTTAAACTGTTCTTACCCTTCATCATAAAATATGAAGAATGTAGTATGTCCAGAGGCGCGGATGCAGGATTTCTGAAAGGAGGATGGGTCCAAATGTGTATTACTGAAATGGGGGGGGGGGGGGGGGGGGGG
>JAULBS010085622.1:0-18270 GCA_032355785.1 Symmetromphalus regularis | reverse complement strand
TATGGCCCACATTGGATGGGATGCCAACCAATAACCAATAATCGATAATCAATAAGCAGCCCGTCCATTTTGGACTACATCGTCGGGGAGGTAGTGGTGGCATATACAGTAATCATATTTGGTATACTAGAGGCACTGATTTTTTGTGATAACGGAATCGTGGAAAAACCTATCTGAAACGGAATTCCCTATTTTCTCCGAAAAAATAATTACTCGAAATAGCGCAGTTTATTAATTAAATGGATTTTCCATCCACAATTTGGATTCAAAAATAGTCGATACCCGACTACACTGATATCTGTACGTGTTACGCCAAATTAATTTTACTACAGAGACGACAACCAGATTAAATACGAAAAAAATTGTTCTAATTCTCTAGACGCGAGTTGAAGATTTATTACATATTTTGGGTCGATTTATTTATAATATTCGTGATAATTTAAAACGACATTTTTTTAATGTGATTGATTCTAATCATTTTCGGATATTTTTGCAAAAACCGAGAATTACCGAACTTTTTGGTATTTTTGGAGCACGATTATTCACTCTCCTTGGTCGAAATCTACAGTCGCAAGCGCACGCCTTAAACATGAAACCTTGTGATCATACTGCACTTCTTGCAACAAGTGCTACTGACTTGGGCAGAATGTATTCTCACAATATTGTAATATAATACATGTATAGAAACTTAAAATCAATGCAAATAAAACCAAAATAATTATCTTTAATAGTAATGGCTATAATAAAGTATTTACAATAGTGATTAGGAATAGTGAATATGATAGAGAAATTTAAAGAAAACTTTTGACTTGTAAAATATCTTACCATACTACCATACAAGGTCCATATTACTAAAATTTAGAACATCTAATCATCACTTGCCAGTTGGAATAACATACGAATAAAGAAAAGAACGTAACAATAATTACATTGGAGGTTTATTTTTTAAATTTAATGAACCCCCCGCACAAAAGTAAACATCGGCTATTGGGGGTCACATGGGTAAACATTATAAAATATCTATAGACTGTTTACGCTACTTGGAACATGGATATTGACAAATAAAAATCAAAATATATAACTTACCTCATTAATGTTGATATTTTTTGAAGCGTTTCTTAGCCAGCCATGTTTTATTTTCTGCAGAATTGATATAAAAATGGGGGTGTTAGGTAATTATTTATATAATGTATTTTTAAGGTACGCAATTATTATTTTATAAATATATTTATCATAACTTGATATCAATGCCATATTTGCAAAAAATTATTTATTAAAGCAAAAACGATAAAATACGAATATTACCGGAAATGGCAGAGATGTTCCGAATGATAAAAAAATGGATGGTAATGCAGTCGTCTGCCAAGTCTTATGAACGATGTGCAATTTTTCCGATTTTAATATACAAGATAATGAGTAATATTTTAAATTATTATTTAACAAAGTGGAACATAAGACTTTTTTGCTATTTCTAAAACATCAACAAAAATCCATGTTCCAAGTAGCGTAAACAGACTATAAGTGTGAAAATAAAGACTGAAATTGTTGCATGTCTTCATTTGTGGTATTAAATTAGTGGTTATACTTAAAATAGTACATATAATTTCTGTTTTAGGCATTTGAAGAACAATATACAGTGAGGCAGTTAGCGGAATACAACAAACTGAGTGGTGGTGCTGTGAATGGCATGTTCCCATTGATGCGTATCATGATGATGGTGACAACGAGGGTGGTGGAAGGACACAAGATGATATGTCATTTGATGTAATGCAGTGTCCATTTACTTGGCCCGAGTTGCTAATGGAGAAGTAAGTCTCCCATATTTTATTTATTTATTTTCTGTTATTATTAGAAATTATACCTACATAAACATCGGCTATTGGGAGTCACACTGGTAAATACAGGTAAAATATTATAAAAGATCTATGAGTGAAAATAAAGACTGAAATCATTGCACGTCTTCATTCAGGCCTGTACGCAGGGAGGCGCGCACACTCCCCCCTAAATCTGTCGAGGTCTGTAAATGCAAATTTGGATTGACGCTAATTTACTAGAATAACGTTAAAAACAGAAATAAAACATTTGGGCCTTCATAAATGCACCCCCCTAAAGAAAATCCTGTGTACAGGCCTGTCATTTTTTGTATTAAATTAGTGATTAAACTTAAAATAGTCCATACGAGTTGCAAATTGAGAAGTAAGTCTCCCATGTTTGATTTTTTTCTGTTATTATTACATTAGAAATTATGGAAATAATTTTGTTTACAATATTAATTATATTCGTTTGGTTTACATTATATGTTATAATACTTGCTTATATATATTTACTTATATGCTGTATTTTAGTGCATGTATAAAGTACATATTATAATAAATTTATTTGTTAAGATAATTTATTAATAAACACGTATGAAATAAGTGTCATTGTAAACGACAATAAAAGAATATACTTTATTGATCTAATATTGTTATAATAGATTTATTCTAAAATGCAATAATTTTGTTTCTAGCCATGAAGAGAAGACTGATGACGAAAAAGAAAAATGAAAATTTAATAAATAATTGGGATGGAGGATGAATTTTTATAAATTCATATTTTTGAAATATCCATTTGTTCTGTTGTAATGATTATCATCAATGCCCCTAACTCTGTTCTATTTCTGTTAGTCCATGGGCCAGACCAAAATTTGGTACCACCCAAAGGGACAAAGGCTAAAAAAAAATTGATCCATGTAGATAATAAAATGAGGTGATAACCTTCTGTATCGAGTAGCTTTCTGTATTTTCCCCATGAAAACTGAATAGTGTGGAAAAAATTCTGTATCAAATTTTGGGTGTATGAGAAACTTAATTTGGAATAACTTTCCTTTGAATCACCCTATCATAACAATTCACCATAATATTCAAATGAACCTCAAAAGTAAGTCATCAGAGGTCAAAAGGTCACCAAATTGGGGCCGAGCTCAAAATTTGTGGATTTCAGCTTTGCCTTGTCATCTATTGGGACATTTTGCCAAAGTCAGCCTAGAAATGGCTGAAAACAGTGTCAGAAAGAATTTCCAACCATTTAAAGTCAACAATGTTTAACCATCTAGAAAAATATTGAAATGGAAACAAACTATCCAAGGTCAGTTTTTGCAGAAATTGATCAAATTTACCTCAACATTAACACCCTATTAGAACAAATAAACACTCAAAATTTTAATTATGAAGTGCTCTTGACATCTGATGTCTTTTTAAAGAAAATTATTATAAAAGTAGGTCATCAGAGGTCAAAAGGTCATCAATTTTGGGTCGAGCTCAAAATTTGTGTATTTCAGCTTTGCCTCGTCAGCTATTATGACATTTTGCCAAAATCACCCTCGAAATGGCTGGAAGCTGTGTCAGAAAGAATTTCCAACCATTTAAAGGCAACCATGTTTAGTCATCTAGTAAAATGGTGAAACAGAAACAAACGAGCCAAGGTTAATTTATGCAGATAATGATACTTTTATAATCAAATTTAACATCAACATTAACAGAATACCGTTAAAACAATCAAAATGTTTATTATGAAGTGCTCTTGGCATCTGATGTCTTTTTAAGAGAATTATTATTGGCATTATAAAAGTACACTATTCAGTTTTTTATGATTTGTTAGTACCAATAAAGCTCATCCTGAAAAGGTAAGGATAGAAAAGTCCTGTGGTAGCATCTGAATACCCTAATTCAGTTTTTGTTTTCAAACTGAACAGGTACATGCTAGTGGAAATCTTGAAATTCCCTCTAGGACTCTAGGTTTCATTGAATTGATCTTTAAAAAATGATTATTCTTCATTCAAATTATTGTTAATAGATGGCACTAGCAGTTTGCGTCACTTTCACCAAATGGAGGTACATTGTACAATGTTGTCTTTTGCATTATGTTCAATTTTTTAAGTATCTTTTCAGCTTTGGCCACATATACTTGGTACGTTTGCACCCCTGTAATACATAGACCATTTATACATTATTCATAAACTGTGATCTATAGTAATAAAATCTTATCTTTGATGTACATGTAGTTCTTTTCATCTCAGTGATATTGACATTGATGATGATGAGTACAGGACAATGCAGTAATATTCTATGATCATACCATGCAGATAGCAAAGGAGGAATTATTCTTTTGCATTAGAAATGAGCTATTCACAAACCCTGATGCCATTCCCTTGACCGAACTCTCATCCAAATTAACTGACAAACTAGTTTACCTCGGTGTTACAGAAGCAAAAGCTTCCACTAAGAAGTACCGTTGATGAATTTAAAGAGATGCTCGTTTGTTAGTGACAGAAATGGTACTCTTGTTGTATCTGCATGTCTAGATACTGAAAACGTAGTGTTCAAATATCATGCTGTGCAACAGGAACTAGAAATTGTTAAATTAAAAGCTGATGAAAAGTTGTTACAAAAACTATCCTTGCACTGTGTGAAATGATCGAATAACAGGTTATAAGTGATGAATGGCCTCTTGATACAACAAACACAAATATCTCGGATGTGTTGGTCAATTTCTACAATGTAATCCTCATAGGGAATCATGAATGTGCACTCCCAAAAGGTAATGTTGAAATTGTACATACTTTGAATCAGTTCAGTCAGTTACAGTAAATTGACTCTGCCCTTTACTTGCAAAAACTGTCTGCAGGATATGACGTGCTATTGTCTTCAGACTTATATCCAGGTATTTTCACCACTTTGACATGGTGCAACATAGATCGTCTAGAAGAAACACAGTGGGGGTGGAACATCCCATCGAGTCAATGGATTTGCCATACAGCCAAAAGGACTTAGTGAAGACTCAGAATTGAGGGTGACCCCCAAAGTACCCAAGACAAAACAGAGCAGCACCTCTGTTGAGGGTGCAATGTAACCATTATATAATGCCGGGAAACTGGTCAGAGCACAGCCAATAGTTACTGTTGATTCTGATTCTACAACTGCTGTGCACAATGCACTCCTAAAGAACATTACATGGGTGGTGTCTTGTTTGTCTTACACAAAATGTCTGTAGTTGGACTTGATATATTATAAAGCTTTGCAACAGACTTGACAACTGTCTATGAACTATAGAATTGATATCTGAAAGTCATGTATGCTTTGAAACTGAATGTGATTGTATAAGGCACTTTATGCTAAAGCCTCGGAGGTTGCATGGAAACACCGATACATTCAGTCCCATTGTTCTATGAACGAAGATCTTCCACACAATATGCACAATGCTGGCATTTATCTCCAATTCCTCAAAATGATAATCGGCAGATTTCAGGGAGGAATTTTTTTTTTATAAAAATTTATTTCAAAATTACAAAAGAGTTTGTGACAAATGAAAGATTTGAAGAATTGACATCTGGGAGAAGGTTTAGACTAGGAGGCATCATCACTGAACCTTGTCCCCAGATACTTAATATTGGACACTGTAGTTATTAAACATTGTTTTACAAACAGAAGCAGTTTCCAGGTTTTTGTCAACTATATTGGTCAGGGATCCAAACGGACTCGAGTGACCCCCGACATTGTGAGGACCCCAGTAGCCAAGTTAGATTTTCGTTAAAGGTGGTGAACGACCATAAACCATACCACCACGATGTACTTGCATGGCATGCCTTCTTTACATGAAACAACAATTCTGATTGTTCAATTCACTGTGTGAAATTTTTCATCTTTAGTTTTAAGATGGCGAGGCAAATGTTGGCGGAGGAAGGAATAAAAATAAATAGCATTGCATATTTTCGGGTGGAGGGCGAAATTAAAAACAATTATTATTTATCCATTTTCAGAGCGGCAGGCCAGAGGACATACAAAAAAAAAAAAAAATTAATAGGCTACAGAAACTAATGTACGAGACACTCATGTGACAAGCATGTGGTGACTTTGAAGCATGATTAGGGGATAATGAAAAGGATAACCGGACCCAAGTGCTGATTATTGTGAAATATTTTGCAGAGGTTATATCTGAAGAAAACTTGCAATAGTACGAACAGCTACCATCATATGTGCATATACTACAGCTCTTACAACAATGCCTAGACCCTCTCAGAAATGACAATGGCAAGCCATCTTCATTCTGGATGTCATATCTGGACATAGTAGAGATTATCCTCTGATTGCTACATTCTTCAAGGGAAGAAGATTTTTAGGTTCATCTTGCATCCATCAGTGCCTTGATTCCATGGTGTTTCGCTTATGATTGGCTGAATACAGTGAATTATGCCCTATACCTTCCTTTCTACTATGCCATCTGTCCAATCACAACACCAACCATCCTGATGTGTATAATCACTTTCTGCAAGTCCAGCTTGGTGCCATCAACCCATTTGGGAGAATTCCAGTGAATCAAACCCAGTGAATCAAACCACTGAAGAGACAGTTAAAGAAGACACTCAAATCCCTGATTTTTATCATAATGTAACTTACAATGCAGTTATAAACTAAAGTTGAACCATTTTATTAAATCAAATTCTTTTTGAAAATTATTGAGTATTGTTTCTGTAGATGTGTCCCAAGCTATTTTGACTTATTTTATCTTAATGGCTGACCAAAAATATGAAAGCATGCTGAACACTGAAAATTTCCAACATGACCAAATATATTTGACCTTTTGACCTATTTAGGTCTGCTTCATGCTTTTGGGCTATTTTCCGTTCCAACCAGTGGTTCACAACTGACTTATCAAAGGCCATGGTATGTGCTGTCCTGTCTGTGGGACGTGCATATAAAAGATCCCTTGCTGCTTATCGGAAGGGGTAGCCTATGTGGCGGTAGTGTTTTTCCTCTGAAAGACATATCAGAATGACCATATGTATGACGTCCAATAGCCGATGATAAGATAAAAATCAATGTTCTCTAGAGGTGTCGTTAAATATAACAAACTTTTTGCTTCATGCTTCACTTACTCAAAAAGATACACAACTGCTTTGTAATAAACATTTTGTGAGACTTATTGTCATTATAATGTGGTTTACGGTTGATGTTGGTATTAGTACTGATATATCGTAAAAGTATCAATTTCTGCAAAAGCTGACCTTGGCTTATTTGTTTCTGGTTCAATATTTTTCTAGATGGCTGAACATGGTTGTCTTTAAATGGTTGGAAATTCTTTCTGAAACAGTTTCCAATGTGGCTGACTTTGGCAAAATGTCCCAATAGATAACGAGGCAAAGCTGAAATCCTCAAATTTTGAGCTCGACCCAAAATCGGTGATGTTTTGACCTCTGATGACCTACTTTTATAAAGCCAATAATAATTTTCTTAATAAAGACATCAGATGTCAAGAGCACTTCATAATAAACATTTTGAGTGTTTATTTGTTCAAACAGGGTGTTCTGTTAGTTAATGTTGAACAAAATTTGATATATTATAAAAGTATCAATTTCTGCAAAAACTGACCATGTGTAGTTTGTTTCCATTTCAATATTTTTCTAGATGGTTAAACATTGGTGACTTTAAATGGTTGAAAATTCTTTCTGACACTGTTTCCAGCCATTTCTAGGCTGACTTTGGCAAAATGTCCCAATAAATGACAAAGCAAAGCTGAAATCTGCAAATTTTGAGCTCGACCCCAATTTGGTGACTGTTTGTCCTCTGATGACCTACGTTTGAGGTTCATTTGAATAGTATAGTGTGTAATTGATAGAGGGCTACAAAATACACATTTTGAGTGGTGAATTGTTATGATAGGGTTATTCTAAGGAAAGTTATTCTAAGGAAAGTTATTCTAAATTAAGTTTCCCCTATGCCCATAATTTCTTTTGGAATTTTTTCCACATAGTTCATTTTTCATGGTGAATATGACAGAAAGCTACTCTATACGGAAGGCTCTCACCTCATTTTGTTATCTACATACATAGACCTATCAAAATAAACCTATGAGCCTTTGTCCTTAGTGGTACCAATTTCATGAAAATTTGGCCTCTGGCCCATGTGTGCGGTTTGTTTCCTCGTACATGGCATGTGCAGAATTTTGCAGATTTGTTCAAAGCCACTTGATCTACGTTGCCAAAGTATTTTTATGGACATCCAAACGATTTTCTAACGATGTCAAAACAAGTAACTAACCTCAGATGTTTATTACCCCTTAAAACCATTAATTTTATTAATTTCCCCCCCACTTTGAAAGTGTCATCTTTAGGGGCACAGTGACTGGCGGAAATGACAAACACAAAACAATTCATTAATGCCGTCTGCTACATGCCACGTGACCTTCCATGAGCCCAAATATAAGGGAAAGTAATTTAATTAATATCTTTTTGACAACCCCAGTATTAAGACATTTTTTTTGTTTAAATTAGTAAAACAAAATATCCTGGGTTTTTTTAATGTTCCTTCTGCACCTCTATAATAGTATAAATATTGATTAGTTATAAGCATTTGGTAGTGCATGTTTATGGATAATGTTAACACATTTTTTTCCCCTTGGGTGGGGGAATTAAGTTATTATAACACACTTGCAAAGCAAATCTATATTAATATTTTAATCTCGACTATACAAGACACCTTGAAAGAATCAGGCCTATTCTCCAACAGCATTAATAAATGCCTTCATAGCTGTCAAATATGGTGAAAAAGAAAAGAAAAAAGTTAATATTATTCAGAAACATTTTAAAAATTGAAATGGCCTTGAGAGCTGACATTATAGGACACACATGAGCAAAAGTAGCTCATTTCCCTTAACACGTTACTATTTACTTTATATGTTTACGGTCGTATTTACTATTTCATATAAACTGTAAAAATCTGATCAAGCAGCATATATGTTGTAATAATTTGATAAAAAAGCGCTATATATCGTAGCAGTCCATTTGTGATGCCAATGGGGGATGAGATATGGCCCTGTAAAGCCTGTGCCATATGTCATCCTACACCGGTCCCTAAACTTGAATGCCTGACATTTTGTCCACAAGCCAATTCACCCCTAGCTATTTGTCAGTTCGCCCCCAACTATTTGTCAGTTAACCCAAATATTTGTATCAGTCAGATATAATTCAGGATATTTTACAACGTAGTCAGATAATAAAGATGATGTTAATTTTTAATGATAGATATAATAATAATAATACAGATCTATTTTGTGGTGGGTGGTGAGTCAATGATTTTGGCAGTTCATCAAAAGATGTAAAAACAGAGTTAATAGTGACTGATAATAAAACAACTAAATTACACTGATCTGTGCTTTAAAATATAATGGTCTACCAAATGGCCTCTTCTTATGAGTGTTATTCTAATTGCAAGATTAGGGAATGAAATCAATGGACCACTGATTGGTATTAATGAACATCTAGAAAGTACTAAAAATACGCAATTTAAACGTACAGCATTGAACTTATTCGAAACAAAAACAACTGATTTTGTGTCTGACAAAATTAACACTAATATTAAATGTGTGACTGTCAAAGCTTGACAAAATACTTTTTTTTACCACACAGGCTGGTTATAAATATCCGTTCCGGCATTGCTTTAAAATTATTGTCACTTGCAATGTTTTATTTATGATCATGAAATGGTGTATAATGTGTATTGTTCCCATTTAAGTAGGGTTTAACAATTAAGGCGCTTGTGCCCCACCGTGCCCATAGTGTGAATAATCGCGCTCCAAAAATACAATCGAGTTCAGTAATTCTTGTTTTTTGCGAAAATATCCGAATATAATTAGAATCGTTTTAAATTATCATGAATATTATAAATAAATTGATCCAAAATATGTAATAAATCTTCAACTCGCGTAATTGTCAGAGAATTAAAGCAAAACAAAATTATTTAAAAAACTTCTTGTTTTTTCAATTAAATCGACTGGTAGTAGTCTCTGCAGTAAAATTAATTTGGCGTAACACGTACAGATATCAGTGTAGTTAGGTATCAACTATTTTTGTTTTCAAAATGCTGATGAAAACTGCGCTATTTGGAGACAAGTAATTATGTTTTTGGAGAAAATCAGGAATTCCATTTCAGATAGGTTTTTCCACGATTCAGTTATCATGGAAAATGAGTGCCTCTAGTATACCAAATATGAATACTGTATATGCCACCACTACCTCCCCGACGATGGCATGAACAAACACCCTCACAGAAATTATGATTTAGAACTGATACACATTGCTAATTATTGACTTTCTGGCCAAATGTATCAATGATTCTGAATCAATTGAATCATTCAATTGATTGTAAGGAAAAAGCTTCCCAACACTTCTGTAAGGTTGTGATTATGGAGAGTGTGAAAGCTCCCCTGAACCCTGTGGAGTGATTTATAGCTCACCTCTTCTTTTCAAATGTGAAACCCAGCATATCCAAACCATTATGCATTTCCTAACCCACTTGATAATAATATGAGAAATGGTTAATAAAATAGTCATTGATTAGTAATTGCAGCAGTTTGTTTTCCTTTTTTTCAAAACCACAAAAATTACTTTGGTTATGAGGGTGACTTTATAACGATCTAATTTTTGGACATTTTGTGATTTTTAGACTAACTCACTTTTTATAACGGTTGCCATAGCTGTAAAAATACACAAACCATTGCGCATTTCCTAACCCACTTGATGATTATATGAGAAACAGTTAATTTATAGTCATTGAAGGGTAATTGCAGAAGTTGTTTGCCTTTTTCTCAAAACTACAAAAATTACTTAGGCTCTTGTGTTATAGAGGTGATGTTATAATGCATTTACTCACTATGTTATTTCATTTTAGTGTGCAGTTCCTGCAACAACAAAAGCCCATATAGAGATTGCTCCTACTGTTGTACCAGTTGCAGTTCCTTCTACACCAAAGAAAAGTAAATCTCGTTCAAAATCCTCAGCCAAGGATAACACTACCAGTGATTCTAAGACTGGAGGGAAAAAATCCAGTAAAAAGAAGAAAGAAACAGTTCCAGTTAGTGAGCCAGATTCTATAAACACTTTACCAGAAAGTATAACATTTAGTGAGAGTCAGTTGAGTGATGTGTTAGATCAAGTGGAAAACTTTGTTCCTTCAGCTATAGAATCACCTCCAAAGAAAAGCAGGAAAGGAAAGTCTTTAGATGATGAACCGTCTAGCAAAAAACGTAAAAAGAGTTCTGGGAAAGAGAAGGATGTGTTAAAGAAATCACAACAAGATAAACCTGAGGGTTCGTCAAAGCTTTCTGTTTATGATTTTCAGGATAGTCCACCAGAAATTCCATCAGCTACTAAAAGAACAGGTGTAGGTGGTGGTATTCTGCATTCATTGGATCCTGTTCGTTCTGAACCAGTAAAAACTGGTAGTGATGTGAACAAAAGTGTTCCAAAGAAAGCTAGTACGACTGATGAAAACTTTGACATGATCGAAAATGTTTTGTCTCATTTGAAACGAGAGCAAGAGAGAGCATCGAAGATGGAACAGCAGGCAAAATCGAAACCCAGTTCGAAGAAAAAGAAAAAGAGTACCAAAGACAAAGGAAAGGAGAAACCTGTTGTACAGCCAACTGTTCCACCAGTATGTACTAGTTCCTCTTCGCCTGACAACACAACTGTTGTTTCTCAAACAATTCCCATCACTCAGAAAGTCGACTTGATGGAGAATGATGTAACAAGTTCCATGCTGTCTCCGCCATCGAACAACTCAACTCAATCCCAGTCTGCAGATGCTGTGACTGCTGCTATATCTTCTAGTGGGATGGACTCCTTGATGGAGCTAACAGCACCATCTCCTATCCTCACAGCAGTGCCTTCCATTGCTGTGTCTTCGCCAGCTCCTATAACAACTTCTGTCCTGACTCCTTCTCCAGGTCTTGCACAGTCATCTCCTGTTCTTGTTCCTTCTCCAGAGCTCATGATACCGTCACCGCCTCATAGTTCATCGCCAGGTCAACTTCTTATTCAGTCTCCAGAATTTCAGAGTCCGACTCCTGGTATAGGACTCACTCAATCACCACAATCAATTCAAAATTCACCTTCTCAGTCAATGCTGCCGTCTTCGGTCCCAGCTTCCAGTCCAGCGTCTGGATCGTCAACACCAAGATACCAATCCAATTTTGAGTCGCATGTCCAGCAGCCACAGTCTTCAATTAAAATGAACCACATGTCTCATGCAGTTTCTACAAAACCACAGGACCAACTCTTTCCACACACACCAACATCTGTGAGTACAGAGCAGCAGCTTCCATCTAGTATTGATCAAAGCAACAGTATCAAGAGTCCAAGTCATCAAAATTTGATTCCTAGTACTCAGATGAACTCTCTTTCTCAGCTTTCTACCTCACCGTCTCATTCAAACCAAACAAAGCAGCCCATGACTCATATTCCAGTGCATGGGAATACAACAAATGCTCTCGAATCTAACACTCAGATTCCAGGTCTCGGGGACCAGATGGCAAGATCCCATGCATCACCACACCACCAGCATCAGCATGTACAACAACAGCATCCACATCCTCAGCCACCACAGCGATCAATGCCTTTCCAGCCAAACCTCAACACAAGCTCTGCTGTTCCTCAGTCAGCTCCAATTCCATCACCAGGACGAATAAGTCAGGAGTCAGCTCCGCCAAGAGTTGATGACTCCAGTTTGTCCAGATTAGACGCATCTCAAAACAGACCCATGACAGACAACTCAGGGTCTGTTCCCAGAATGGACAGATTGGACACAGCACCGAACAAAACAATGGGAGATAACTCTGGACACATTCCTAGGATGGATACAGGTCAAAATCGAACCAGAGTTGACTCCAGAACAAACTCATCAGCCTGCTCTAACTATCAGCCTCCTCAAGGTATACCAGGTTTCTCAAATGCAAGTAATATGCTATCGCCTAAAGAACAGTCTTTTGGTTCACCACCTCATTTATCTTCTACAATGAAGTTAACTCACCTTCCTGCTACCGGACATCAAATGGGCAAATCTTCTGCTAGCATTGCAGCTTCTGATGCAGTTCAAAGGTCAAGAAGTGGAATTTTCTCTGCTGAAAACTTTGTTGAGCCAAGCAGGAACGGAAACAATCCACATCCTCATACTGGAAGCATGTCAAGGAACAGTACATATGGACGCATGAACAATAATGATCCTAGTAGTGACAGCTTCAACTTCACCAGTATTGGCCTTAACTTGACATCAAACAGTGCTGCGAACAGTCTACCAAATACCAACAACAGTTCTTCCACCGGCTCAACTCCATTCTCATTCAGCCTGACTCCTGTGACATCGACTGCAACCACGACCACAGCCTCCTGTCCAACAGCTACACCTAGTTCTGGTTCATCCCAAGTTGGGCATCACCAGTTCCCCTTCTATCCACTACACCCATCAGTCTCACAGCCAGCTGGAGGTAGTGGCACAAGTAACACGAGTAGCGATTCACAAGCTGGACAACCACATTCTTCTGTAAACATGCTGGGGCTGGGAATGGATTTGAGGATGGAAAACTCTTCTCAAAACATGAGGCAGAGCTCTAGAAATCAGATGTCAAGTCAGCCGTCATTTGGGTTCGGGGTGGGTGATGTGGCTAGCCACGAATCTCCCATGCATGATAGTCAAAGATTAGGAATTCCCGACAAGGTTCCTGCAAATAGTTTTAACAGTTCTACTGGTGGGAGTCAGAAACGTCATTCTGACATGGCTCCGAACAGGACAATTCAAAGTTCTCAGCACATGGATAGTAATTCTGTTCAGAGACCACCACAAGGGAATAATCCAGCTAGTTATTTCTCTCCTTCCTTCCACAGTTCCTCTGCTTCTTTGAACACACCTCCTCTCCACCATCCTCCAATACAGACACAGAGTTCTGAAAGCTCCCAGGTCAGTGTAAATTCTAGGATAGCGGATAATTCAAGAGTAAACACAAAAACACGCATCCCTGATAATCCTAACATACACCAGGATACATCACACTTACAACAGGATAGCTCCCATCTGTCAGAATCAACAAGACTTGGTCATATGAGACCCAATTTTCCGTCTAATTTTCCTTCAACACATCAAAGTTCCATGCTGTTTGGAACTAACAGGTTTGATAGTGATGTGCCTTTCAATAGAGAGTGTAGTAACCCTCAGCAGTTCCCTCCTCAGTCAGGAAACACGTTGTCTGCTAAATCTGTTGTTCCACCTCCATCCAAACAAAAATCTCCCTCCCACTCTGCTCACGGTCTTTCACATCCACCTTCTGCACCTCAGAATGTGAATACAAACTCTTCAAGAAGTCACAACTCCAACCCAACTATGACAAGTTCCCAAAGCTCAAGCCATCCAGGTCCACAGCAACAGAGTACACCACAGCCTCACGGTAGGTCAACAAAGTCGAAAAAACTGAGCAAAAAGAGCTCAAAACAGACGTTTAACATGGAAATGGATACAAACCTTTCGCACTCAATTTTTGATAGCAACCAAGGCATTCCATCATATTTTCAGATCCCCAGTTTACCTCCTTCACCCTCGAGGAATCTGCCAAATGAAGGTCCATTTTTGCCTGGAAATTTCTTTGGTTCTGGTGGTCGACCGTTATCAAATGCTAGTGCAAGCATGCCAAAGAATTCTGATTTAGGAACCCCGTTCAATTCGTTGTTTTCGCCATCAAGACCACAGAACGGATTAGGGTTGAATTTTCAGCCAGCATTTGGCATGAATCCTGGGAACCCAGGTAACTCTTCTCAGATGCCTCCATCAGGAGGTTTAGCAGTGACTCCACACATGTCAAACTTCAGCCTTGGAAACCTTAATTTTCTGTCCGACGTGAATGTCTCGCAGTGTGACTCTTTAAACATATCTCCCATTAAGTTCCATGCAAACCCCATGCTTCCCCATCAGCCGGGAACAGATCCTAATGGTCCACTTCAACACCCTCATCAAGGACCAGGTTTGTATCATAATCGTGGCCACCCTGGACAGTCCCCTCTTATGCACAACAGTATGAGCATTAACAGTTTGTTGGGTCACAATCCGCATGGGTTTGATACCAGAGGAATGGGCCAGCCAATAAATTCTTCAGTGGGGCCCCCGTTTCATGGACACGGCCATCCAGGAACATTTGCAATGCCACCATTGAATTTCTCTATTCACGAACACTGACGTGGTATTTTAATTGTGTTAAACATAGCAGATCCATGAGCTTGCTTGAAATAACCTGTCGTCTGGTTGCCAATGACAAGCTCGTTTTAGAGGTTGTGCCTACATAAAATAACAGTAGGCTCCTAACTTGACTTGGAGGATACTTTAAGCAGTTAGCCATTAGACCTCCAGATATTATTTCTTTCCCTAAAGATTAACAGGAGTCAAAATAATCTATTCGCTGCTTCAGAACCAAAAGGGCTTAAGTCTGGGTATGGCACTTAATGGTATCACTGAACGCCCTAAGGCCCAGTTTTGCATTGACGGTTCAGCCACGATCTACAGTTCAACCCATTCTTTTAACACGTGTGGACACAGTTTGAATTAAGAATCGAGGTTGAACTGTCGACAAGAAATCTGTCCTTAGTGAGCTGCATCTGATGCACAAAGGGTTTATGTACGTTTCTGAAGCTATCCCACATTTATCTTGAAATCAAAATACATTCCACATAAAACTTGTGTCTGGGTGAACAGTTTTTGGCTCTTTTCTCTATTTTCTACTACCACAACTAATGGTTTTTGCCAGAGGATAAAATAGGTGAAATCCATACCCTTAAATTCTCTGAGGGTATAACTGTGTACCCTCAAATTGTTGGGATACATTTTTTGAGGTTTTTGAAGAAGCCAGAGACAACAAAGCCAACATCAATAATCATTTATGCTGTTAGCATACAACAGTAATCATAGCATACGTCAAAGTGGTCTCGAAATAATTTCTGAGTCCCTAAAATCTGTGTACCCTCAGATTATTTTCTATGGAAACCCAGCAACTTACACCCTTTTGGTTCTGAAGCAGCGTATTGCCAACGATAAGCTCCTTTTAGAGGTGGTGCCTCCATAGAATAATGGTAGGCTGCTATCTTGTGCTAGACGACAGTCTAAGCAGTTGGTCATTAAAACTACTTGACATTTTATCAACCCCTAAAGATGAGATGTATTTTGTTCTGTTTTATTATTATGTTTTTTAATTATATGTCCTCTGCATGATTATTGAAGGGTCACCCATTCTGTAATTACAGATCGTTTGCAAGATGTCTGAATGCGAGAGGAATGTGTAATGAAGTCACAGTTTTTGAAATTGTAATGATAATCATGAAAAAAAATAAGTAAAGTACAGTTTGTTTTATTTAACAACGCCTCTAAAGCACATTGATTTTTATCTTATCGGCTATTGGACGTCAATGATATGGTCATTCTGACATTGATTTAGAGGAATCCCGCTTCTGCCACACAGGCTACTCTTTCTGATAAGCAGTAAGGTATCTTTTATATGCACTGTCCCACAGACAGGACAGCACACACCACGGCCTTTGATGAACCAGTTATGGACCACTGGTTGGAATTGAATGTAGCCCAAACTTTAAATGGGTCCATTGAGAATGATCGATCCAACTTGTTAGTCATGATGTTAGATAGTAAAGAAATGGACCACTGGTTGGAATTTAATATAGCCCAAACTACAAGTGGGTCCATTGAGAAGGATCGATCCAACTTGTTAGTCATGATGTTAGATTGTAAAGAAATGAAACATTGTTTAAACGAATGCTGAAGACTACAGAGCAGCATATAAAATGGATTAATGCTTTTCAGGAATAAGAATGGTGCAATAAAATGTTTAATATGTACATTGATTTAGGATTAATTAACCTTACAAACACGGATTCTTTCTCACACGCATGAATAAAATTGATGCGCGAGAAAGCTGCGTGATGCGATGTGTGACGTAGGACTCTTAACAATATCAAAGTTATAAAGCTGGTGTTTGTGCGGTAGGCCAATGGACACTGTTGCGTAACTTCGTTCAGACGACAGTTTTTAAAGTCGGTGATTACCCCCGTCAGCTTTAATTTGGATTTTCTTTTTTCAACACGAACTGTAATGCAAATATAATAACGTTTCCATTCATAGAAATGCGATTTCTCACGAACAAAGACGTAATAGCAATTAACTTATTCCGTGGAAACAGCTGCTATTATACGGCCATTACGAGTTTCGCACAATGCTTGTTCTGACGTGACGTCATGCAGTACGACTATATTATTACAAAAAAGAAGTTCCGTTTTTTTACTTTTGTACACGGAAAACGCGTTTTTAAGTACGACGACATTTTTGTTTAAATATATATTTTTAACTAATACCGTGTAAATACATCAATCCATTTCATATGGAACACTGTATACTTCAGTATCCAGTATTCTGTATTCTTTAATGACTCCTCAGCAAATAGTTTATTTGTCAGCTGTCGTGTCTGCCTGTGAAACGATCGGTCGTTGGATCAATTCTTCTCGGTGGACCCAATTGCAAGTTTGGGCTATTTTCCATTCCAATGAGTGGTCCATAACTGGTTAAAGGCCGTGGTATGTGCTCTCCTGTCTATGGGACGGTGCATATATAAGACCCCATGCTGCTTATCGGAAAGTGTGGCGGCAGTGGGTTTCCTCTAAATAAATATGTCAGAATAACGATATGATTGACGTCCTATAGTCGAAGATAAGATAAAAAAAAATCAGTGTCCTCTAGAGACATTGTTAAACAAAACAAACTTTACTTAGTACACATTTCATAATTTGTTCCTTATTAATTTCAAGCAGCTTTATACTCCCCATGTAACATACACGTGACTTTTCAATAATTGTTAAGAGTTGTATAATAAAAGGTCAACCTTGTTTTATATAGCCATCAGAGAGTTAGAAAAAATGGTCATAAAACGGGTTTTACTTCATGTAATTATCAGTAAATGCCAGTGTCTCAATCTTTGTTTTTTTGTGGCCCTTCTAGGTGATCCTGGATGCTATACTGTTATTGCAGTATTTTTTTCTATAGTCTGTTTGCGCTACTTGGAACATGTTTTTTGACGAATAAAAAACAAAATATATAAATTACCTCATTAATGTTGATATTTTTTTTAATTAAAAAATGTCCTATTTTTTTGTCTAGGTTGGTTTGTCCATTGGTTCTGTTATGTTTAAATGGCAGTCAAAAGTAATTTTTTTACATTTTGAGCCCGCGTTACTTAGACCGCCATGTTTTATTTGCTGCAGAATTCATGTAAAAATAGGGGCGTTAGGTAATTATTTGTATAGTTTATTTTTAAGGTATGCGATTATTAATTTATAAATATATTATCATAAATTAATATCAATGCAAAAAATTATTTATTAAAGCAAAAACGATAAAAGAGATACGAATATTACTGGAA
>JAULBS010085611.1:0-18272 GCA_032355785.1 Symmetromphalus regularis | reverse complement strand
TAGGATAGGAGCCAGCCTTATATTACATTAATTTGGGCACAAATTGGTTATTTGCGAGTAATAGTTACTAAGTAACTTAAGTTAACTGGTTTCATTTTGAAGTGTCACAAAGTAATTCATTTCTTAGTGATTGTTTGAAACCAATACACGGGAACCAGTTATGTTTACATAATGATTGGTAATGTCCGTAATTGTTCGACTAAAGCCATATACTGCTTAACATTTATTTAGGGTGTTTTGTTCGTTTTTTTCTTTTGCTTTTGTTTATCATTAAAAAAATTATTATAATTTGGGCGGCTGTATTTTGGGCATGACATATACCATTGCGAAATTGGTGCAATCTAAAGCCCTGCCAGCAATACTTTATATCCTTGTAGAGGTGTATTATGATTCTCATAGAATGTTTCTCATTTTCACAGATGGCATCATTTCATGGCAGCCATGAGAGTTTGGCATCGTCCAAAGGAGATGAATCTATGCAGAAATCCAATGTTCAAAATGTAGCTGAAGAACTTACCCCAGCAGTTATTGGTGAGCTTTCTAATACTTTTAGGTGAAAGAGAAAATAGTTTCTACTAATATGTTTGATGGAAAAAAATTAAACCTTTTTTTTACTTATATATTTTGATTATAAAGAGAAAATTCTTACTAATGTTTTGATATTAACCCATAATATTGATAACAGTTTAGTGGTCTTTTTTTCTGAAGAACATATGTCAAGAGTTATTGTTGAAATTTGTAATAGCTTGATGGTATAATAGAAACCCTACTGCTTTACTTATGGCTTTGGTGTTAACATGTTCTATTAAGCATAGCTTATATATCATATCACACAATCTTCCAAACTAGATCAAATTAAAACTGGACATTTTCAACAATTTATTTGGAATTGTAAAAATTAAGCTGTTTTAATTGCATGTTGATACACCCATAGAAAAACTAATGTAAATTTGTATTCAATTATTCATTAAGGATTTTTGCTATTCAAGAAGGAATTTTAAATTTAATAAAATCCTGAATAGTTTGGTACACCACCATTACCTTGTAAGGCTAAACGCAAAATTACACAATATCATATAGTGTACACATTTATATAAATGCTATATTGTCAACTTGTAAGGATACATATATATTAATATATTTACTCCCTCAAATCTTTAAATAGAAGCCTGCCTCAATTATACATGTAGGTCAGGTCACAGGGCATCACAAAATAAAGGCCTGTTTTAGCTATTTAGACATAATTTGGCATTTATTACGTACCCTTTTTCTGGTTTTATTAATAAAAGTTTATTGATATAATTATGTAATAATCTTATTTTTCAAAACCACATAATCACTAAACAAAAGAATGAGACAGACTATCAACAATGTTATTCTTTTGTAAAGTATACTGGTATGTTAGAAAATGTTACATGAAAAATATAAAAGTCTGCCTTTAATAGAAGCTCGGTCTCAAATCGTCACGAAAACATAAGAGCATAGGTTTCTATTCAAGGATTTATGCTATTTCTGTTAAACTTATTCACAGGTAAATTTAATCAAATACATCATATTTTAAAATAATTAGTATACAGTCACATCATCTGATATCGCTATATGGTGATGGTGTTCTTATTTCACTTTCTTACATAACTAAACAGCTGCTTTAATAATAATGGTTACTGGCTCACTTTCTAACATAACTAAACAACTAATTTAATGGTTTTTGGCTTTCTTTGCTTTTTTTGTCTGTTAACCAGAGTCTTGGTACTTCTCTAGCATAATTTTTATCAAAATTAATCAATTAAATTTTAATTAAAATAAAACCCCACCTTTTTTTCATATGAATATTTTTTCTGAAAGATCATGTTGTAAAAAATGTTTTTTAAAAATAAAAAACATTTTTTGGAGAAATATTTTTTTGGAAAGATGCACATTGTAAAGAGTAAAATGTACAATATGGAAATCTGTAAAAATGTATTTCACAATGTTGTCCTTAGATAATGTATTCCTTGTATCAGCTCTCATTTAAACAATGTGAAAAACTCCACAATTTGGCTACCATAATTTGGTACATTGTGAACCCAAACATGACAGGGACATCCAAGGCTCTGGTATGCTCTATACTAATCCCATATCCTCAACAGGGCCCCATTATCAACCGCGCATGCTAGGGCAGCAGGGTCAGACAGCTAGTGGGTGGTGGTCAGAGAGGGAGCGAGAGCAGGGTCGTCCTCTTCCCTTGACAGCAGCCAACATTGAGAAATCACCCAGTACTAGCACCGACTCAGGTTTGTCTCAACTTGCTGTGATAGCTGTAGCACAGAAACCTGTCTTATGTAGTGAGTACACCTAGTGTACATACGCAGTGTGCGGTAGTTGTCACCTGCTCTTTTTCACAGTCCATAGAAGTGTATTCAGCTTTTAGTTGTCACCTATTCATTTTGTTTAGCATCAGATGTAGTTGTTACACACACATTTTGTCTGTTATTTGATACCAGATACATGTGCAGCTTTTCAGTGTCACTAATTCATTTTGTTCACAAATAGAATGATTTGGTTTGCAGTTCATAATCATAATTACAGAAATAAGTGTACAGACCAAATGTTTTCTCAAAAATATTAGGGGTTTTTGGGGGTGTTTTTTTGGTTTGTTTTAACGACACACTAGAGCACATTGATTTATTAATCATCAGCTATTGGATGTCAAACATTTAGTAATTTTGACACATAGTATTCAAGTGTGAGCCAGCCTCCAACAGGTTTTGAACTACTGTCATCAGCTTGAGAGTATGACATTCTATCACTAGACCACAGAGGCTCACTCTTAACTCAAAGATATTATGTCTAAAAGTAGAAACCAATGTAGTTTCTAAATGTTTTCTCAAATATATTGTCTACAAACAGAAACCAATATATTTTCTAAATATTTTCTCAAATATATTGTCTACAAACAGAAACCAATATAGTTTCTAAATGTTTTCTCATATATATTGTCTACAAACAGAAACCAATATATTTTCGAAACATTTCTCAAATAAACTTTATGTTCAGACAAAAACTAGTATAGTTTCTTAAATGTTTCCTCCAGTACATTAAATTTAGAAACAGAAATCATTATGCACTCACTTCGTATCACTGAACTTGACAGTTTTTAATTTCCGATGAAGAATGTGTATACTTTTGCTTATAATGAGTAGACAGAATAGGTACTTCAGATTGATTGATGAATCAGATTTTTTAATGGCTTTAAATGTACATCTTCTAGAATATGATTACTAAGAAAACGGGCTGATGTTCTTAAGGTGCTTGAGCCAGAACACTGGTTAACATTCTCTGATTGTCTGCAAGATCTACTGTTTGAACTCTATTGACATTCACTGTAGATACCTGCTTTTCCAAGGTCTTAGTTTGTGAGGAATTGAACTCATTTTATGTTTTGTGATTTTGGCATGATTTTCCAAAATCTTGGCAATGCTACGTTCAGAACTCATTTGTTGACTATCTGTGTAATTATCTGATCTTGTAAGATTTTAGCATGCTACATTCAAAACTCATTTGTTGACATGCTACATTCAGAACTCATTTATTGATTTTCTGTCTAATTGCCTGATCTTGTAAGATTTTAGCATGCTACATTCAAAACTCATTTGTTGACATGCTAATTCAGAACTCATTTATTGACTTTCAGTCTAATTGCCTGATGATTGTAAGATTTTAGCATGCTAAATTCAAAACTCATTTGTTAACATGCTACATTCAGAACCCATTTATTGACTTTGTCTAATTGCCTGATCTTGTAAGATTTTAGTATGCTACATTCAAAACTCATTTGTTGACATGCTACATTCAGAACTCATTGTGACGAGAGTGCATGTTTTACAAGGGTCGTAGCATGTTGAAGGTAAACCCCAAATGATATCCTGTCATAGTTGCATGTATCCAGAGCCTTTGATATCTTTTGTTTTAAAAAAATTTTCTATGTCATGCCCTTGTCATTTAACTGATGATTTTTGCCTGCATTAAAGAAATAGTTATAATTTAATATAAAATTATAGAATTTATTTGAATAATATTTTAACTTTAATTCATGAATAATATACATGTATGTGCATGTAAATAAGTAGTTTTGTAGCAATGTCCAGTAATAGGTCTAAGGTATTTTTTAAATGTAATTCTATCAACTTAGAGTTTTAATATTTCCACAGCCTTTTATTGCTAAAATCCATTGATCATTAAATGAATGCTTATGCTATAATTTTTCATTCAAAACCGTGTTTCATATGCATTTTCAAATTTACTGAATCCTCTTAATTGATTTATAATAAATAGAACTGTAAACTGTTTTCTTATTTGAAACTCTTAACAAACCAGTACTAAACTGTTGACAAAAATATTCTGTTTAAACGATCCCCAGCAATCGTTTATGGAATATAATTAATTTTTTTATTTTAAAGGCTTCTTTCTATTTGTAAATGAAGATTAATATAAAATATTTTATTTACTAATTCCTCAGTAATAATGAATAGAGATTAATTTGAAATATTTTATTTTAAAGGTTTTAATCATGAAAATATTCTATTATTTATAATGGTTGCTCAGTAATCATGAATGGAGATTTAATTTAAAGTCTTTTATTTTAAAGTTGTTTTTTTGTTTTGTTTTCTTTAATAACACCAACAGAGCACATTGCTTTATTAATCATGAGCATTTGGATATCAAACATTTTATCATTTTGATATATAGTCGGTGATAGCCAGCCTATAATGAGTTTTGAACCACTGTCTTCAGCTTGAAAATCCAATAACCTACCACCAGATCACTAAGGCTGTATTGTAAAGGTTTCCTAGTAATCATGGCGTGAAATTAATACGTTAAAGTGTTTCATTTTAAAGGTTTCCCATTAATCTTGAATGGAAATTAATACGTTAAAGTGTTTCATTTTAAAGGTTTCCCATTAATCATGAATGGAAATTAATACGTTAAAGTGTTTCATTTTAAAGGTTCCACATAACGATGAATGGAGTTTAATTAAAAAAAATTAGTTTTTAAAGTTCCCCTGTAATTATAAATGAAAATTAATAATTTAAAATTTTTCATTTTTTAGGTTCCACAGTAATGATGAATAGAGTTTAAATTTCAAATGTTTTTATTTTTAAAATTCCCCATTAATCATGAATGGAAATTAATAATTTAAAGTGTTCCATTTTAAAGGTTCCACTGTAATGATGAATGGAGTTTAAATTTCAATTGTTTTTATTTTTAAGGTTCCCCTGTAATTGTGAATGGAGATGAATTTGAGAATCTTGAGATCCCGGTGATGTCAGACAGCAGTGGACATTCTGATAACTCAGGAGGCGGTACCTCGCGGCAAGTTATGGACTTGAATAAAAACGTGGGCAAACCGCCAGCACGTACTTGTGATATCATTGTTACGGACTTGGATCAGTCCAGTCTTTCAGCGCGGTCTGGTGATATGATGCATGACATGGTTAAGAACAAGGCCTTGTTAAAGTCGACAAGACTTGACAAGTTTAACAGTATGGACTCTGAGATCTCCGACGCAAGCACGCTAGTTAGCACGAGTTCGGAGAAAGACGATGAACATAGAAAACGATCTCGTATTAACCACCATTCAATACGCAGTGCTCTCAGTGACAGTGAAGTGGAATCTTCTGGGGTAGGAGCTTGTTTTGTCTTATGAATATAATGTAAATATTTTAAACCAGTGTTGTAGAATGTTTGGTCTTACAAACACTGTTGATGTTTGGTATTTATTTACATTTTTAACACTAGAGAATGACAACAGTTATTTTCATTTTTAACACAAGAATGACAAATAACAGTTAATTTGTTGTCATTAATATTGTACATCTCCTTATCTTGAATTTCAGAAATAGTTTTTTTTTCAATGATACCATTAGAACATATTGGAAATGCATTGGATATTGGATGTAAACATTTTGAAATTTTGACACATAGTCACGTGTGAACCAGCCTCCATTCGGAAATATATTATGTATATTATTACTAGTATAGTAATTTAGGATTTTATTATTATTAACTTTTTAAAAATTGTTTCTAGGATACTACTCATACTTTTCCTTTAAAATGTCTATTAAATAATAAACTGTCACAAAGTTAACATTACTAATATATATTTATGTCAACAAAAGTAGAATTTGACATTGCCATATTTAATAATTTTTAGTTTAACAAACGCGTGAAGGAACTTTAAAAAAAAAGATTGTAACAGTAGTACATGACATTAGTAACAAATGCATCACTTATAATTTGATTAACAGCCTATAAGAAATATTTTACTTGGATAATGTAAGTAACTTGAATATACCAAGTCTTTCCATTAGCTGTAATGACATTGTGTTTCACTAATACTTGTGCAGGTGATGCGGTTCAACAAGAGAAATCGCTCACCCAGTTCGTGGAGTGCGAAGAGTAACCTAAGTGTGGGGTATCGGTACACGGATGGCAAGCTGATCAACACAGCACTGCTTTATCAGAACACCAACGTGTATAAGACGTACCTCTTTGAAGGAATGCTTGGTTAGTTCATGCTATCATTTTGCTAATTACAGTCAATGAAAACTGAAATACAAAAGGATCAGAGTTTCTGCTTGACAATATTTTGAGGATATCCAGGTCTTAAATTGGTAGAGGCCCAAACTTTTGACTTTCTGATGGCTTAACTTTTCATGGGGTGGACTGGTGTTTTAAATAAATTTTACTACACTGCTTGGAAGAAACATTCAAACAGAACATTATGAATTTAGCGATCTTGAAGGAATGTAGGTTACAAGCCTCCGATTTTTCCTAAACTTGAATGCAGTGATATTGAAGGAATTCAGGATTATAACCTCAGATTTTTCCTAAACTTGAATGCAGTGATAGTGAAGGAATTCGGAATTATAACCTCAGATTTTTCCTAAACTTGAATGCAGTGATAGTGAAGGAATTCGGAATTATAACCTCAGATTTTTCGGAGTAGGCCCAAACTGGCTTTACCCATTTTAAAATATGCCAGAAACCCTGAGAGCAAACTTTTAATTTTCTTGAATGAATAAAATACATATTATTTGTGACTAAAAAGTATAAATTTGATTTTAATCTTTGCATAGCTAATGTTTAGTGAGTATTTTTTATATTAGAGATAAGGGAAGGGATTCAGCCTGATGTTAGGATTCAGCCTGATGTTAGGATTCAGCCTGATGTTAGGATTCAGCCTGATGTTAGGATTCAGCCTGATGTTGGGATTGTGTAACTCATCATTATTTAACATAATCAGTAATCTAAAAGTAACTATTTTGTCTAAATATGTTAGTAAGTAGTTTGTGAGCATTTGTTTGCCACCCATTCAGTTATTTCTTTTCTAAAACTAGGTGTTCATTGTAGTCTGTTTTGTAATTCTGTTTCTGTATGTGAAGAATAATACCAAGTTTATCTTGTTCTTCAGGGAAGGATCGTAGTCGTCTCTGGGATCAGCTTCAGTTCTGGGAGGATCTCTTTCTTGATGCTGTAGCTCAAGAGCGTGACATCATTGGTATGGACCAGAGACCTTCAGAGATGATGGAAAGGTAATAATGTTATTGATTAGCAAATAAATACTGGTATCATCAACTGTTTAGATAACACTTGCTGGCTAATTGATATTTTAAACAAAATTCTAAATCTATGATGGTAATCCAAAATGTTACTGTGAAAGCTGTCATAAAATTAATTTGTGCCAGCATTTTATTTCTGTCACCAATAAAAAACCATCAACACCCCCCTCCCCTCCATCCCAAAAATGAATTTATAGGAAATCCACTGAATTAATGATTAACTGTTAGAGAAAACATTTGTATTTATACAACCTATTTTTCTTAAGTCAGGCACTCTACCAGTGAGTTACATTCCATGTTTGACACCCAATAGCCACAAGTTAAATAAAGTGCTGGCATGTCATTAAAAAATATGCTTTTTTCTGTTTTTTATTTTAAAAAATATTGGTGGTATGTGAAATAAAAAATCCAGTGCATTCTCTGTTATTGTTTGTATGCACCACTACTAAGCTATGTGCATTTTCTTGTTAATGCTTTGTTTTCAGGCTTGTTGAAATCACCCAAGTGATCCTTTTGTTTCAGTGTAGCTAGCACAAGTACAGTTGTACACAATCCACGATAAAATCAGAACATTGATAACAACTTTTAAGTTAAGATTATAGGATATTTTGTAACTGAGTTACACAAAATGAAATGGGTTACTTAAAACATTTTTGGTATAACCTGTTTATGGCTTACACAAATTTTCAATTCTCACAGGCCAGGTTTTATGCTTAATACAGTTGTTCCTTGACATATTTTAAAATTATTTTCAGGTACCGGTCTCTGGGTGACACGGAGCGGAAGCGTCTGGAGCATGACGAGGATCGCTTGCTGTCTCAGATGCTGTACAATCTGGTGGCGTTCATGATTATGATGAACGTCAATAAGACAGACACGAGACGCAAGGTGCGACGTCTACTGGGAAAGTCTCACATTGGACTTCTCTACAGCCAACATGTCAATAATCTTCTTGACCAGATCAACAATTTGGTGAGTCACTTGCATTTTAAGTTACCGATATGTTTTCACTTACATTATGATGCAGATAATATGTTATTATTTTTCTACACTGAAGGTCAAAAGAAAATACACTAGATGAATTTTGATAATAAAATTAAGCCATAATTTGTAATATCTAGAGTACATTAATTTTTATCTTATCGGCTATTGGACATCAATCATATGGTCATTAAGACATATTTATCTAGAGGAAACCCGCTGCCGACATATAGGCTACTCTTTCTGATAAGCAGCAAGGTATCTTTTATACGCACCATCCCACAGACAGGACAGCAACTACCACAGCCTTTGTTTAACCAGTTGTGAATCGCTGGTTGGAATGGAAAAATAGACCAAACTGCAAATGGGTCCACTGAGAAGAATTGATCTTCTGCCTGATGATAGTTAAATACAGTTTCTGCTGTACTGTTTTGCATTTAACATTGTTGGAATCCAGATCCAAATAATAGAATCAGTTTCATCATTTTTCATTTTTACTTGTTATTTGTCTTCTACTTTTAAAAAGTATAATACATTTATATCTGTAATTTGGAATGTTAAGACACTAAATGCAAATAATAATCTACTTATCGAACTTCTAAGATATTGGACTTTGAATTTCTTAACATTTTGTTTATTGGCCACATCATATATGTATTATTAAATAATGCAAATAAACTATATTTGTTTTATCATGCAGTATGGTAACGACATTGACTTACGACCTTTGGCAAGTCGACAGATGCAGAAGCAGTCATTCACGGTTCACTGGGGAACCGATAATTCAGGAGACATGCTGTTTATGGAGGTAGGCACACACGAACCAAAAATTGCTAATATTCAATCCCAGTAATTGTATGTGGATAGAAGACATGGCTTAAATTCGTCGCCTGTATGATGAAGGGGCAAAAATGCAATTTCGCAAATTATGTAACAGTGTTTTTGAAATTTGACATCCCATTCATTTTTCTTGTTGTCTAAAATTAATTAATTAATTAACTAATTCAAGGAGTGAAAGATAAAGTTATTTTCAGAATCAAAATTTACGGCCCTATTAACTTGAAATTTTTTTATTTTATAAAATTTTGAATATTTGCCCCTTTGTCAGACTGGCAACGAATTTAGGTGGCTATTTTAACAAAACAACCCTTAAATGTTTTTGTTTGATAGACTCTTCCAATTATAATGTGAGGTGTGGAAACAATACCTACCAGAGTTTTTGGAAAGTGGCAGTTCTGCTAATCAGACCGGCACATTTTTGGCAAGATAACCGCAAACTAGTAATACAAATATGTCAAATACAGTATGTATATAAAATAAAAAGGTACCTCCTGCACAGCTTGAAAAAAAAAAGATTATCTCAAAGATTTTACATTGTTTAAGAAGATATATTAGAGTTGTATTGTTATGTTTTAGGTGTGTGATGACTGTCTGTTGTTGAGAAGTGTGACTGGGACGATACATGACCGATGGTGGTTTGAGAAGCTCGTTAATATGACATACTGCCCAAAAACCAAGGTTCTGTGTTTGTGGAGAAAGCAAGGGGACAAAGTTCAGCTCAATCAGTTCTACACAAAGAAGGTATTTGAATTTTAAACTACCAAACCTATATTATATTTTAAAAAAGTCCTCACTTTACTTTGTTCAATATTAGAAATTTAAAATACGAATTCCTGCCCCACCTGTTAATATGCATATGAGGTGATTAAAATTTGAAAAACTACACATAGGGGAGACTACATTTCTACAACCCCTACAGTTAAGAAAATGTCCACAGCAAAATAAATGCTGTAGAAAAATAGTGTTCACAGCATTTTCCACTGCAATTTTAGTGTAAAATATACTTTATTTTTAATAATAATAAGAAAATACAATTTGATTAAAAAAAAAGTCTGAAGCAAAAAAAGTGCCATTGCTGATTGCTGTGATCAATTTCATGGGTTGCTTCTAGCTAGACCGCATAAAAAAATAATTTGGGGAAAGTTAAATGTGAACTATTCCTATGTAATCATTTTTATATTGCCATTGTTTTTTTTAAACAGTGTCAAGAGGCGCTCTTTTGTCTGAAAGCTTCTCCATATGTAAACATTCATATATTGTCAGTTTGTTTTCAATATTTGTTTCAGTGTCGAGAGCTGTACTTCTGTGTGAAAGAGTCAATGGAGAAAGCAGCATCTAGAAATGCAGAGAAATTACCAGGTATAAATCATACGTCATTATAGAATTCATTCCTAGTGAATGTAACTTAGTATATATATATTAGTAAAAACATTTACACATGAATGACTTGTGAATCAACGTATGCATATATGTCACAACATTTGTGCCATTTCTGTTGAGTTATTTCCCCTTCTCCCGTAATATTGTTTTCTTGTGCATGAACTATTTTGTTTCTTCTCCACTATTTGCCAAGAAACATTTATCAGTTCTTTTTATGGTTTATTTTAGATATTGTATCTTAATATTTTATGATAATGTAGATGGGAGATAATTTAGTTACTTACAAGTCATGCCAAAATATCAAGATGTTCATTTCAGTAAAAGAAAAAAAACTGCTTTTTAAACTCTATGTACTTTATAAATAAAATGTAACTTTGAAACACTTTGTACATTGTTTTAGTTCCTAACTTTTCAAACAAATGTGTGTAGTTGCCATAGCTAAATGTTTTGCTATGAACAGAATAAAATCATACTGCATAATGTATTTACATTTTTGCAATGGCAATATAAATGTTGCTGCAAACCAATTATACAGTAGCTTTTACAATGTGTATTTAGAAGGCTGCCTGCAATAACAAAAACAGTATGTTAAAAGCTTTAAAAAAAAAAATGCTTACACATCATTTTGTATAAATAAAAAAATTAATGGTATATTTTCTTCAAGATGTATACAAATTTTACCAATTTTTTTCATTTCTTAAACTGTTTGCCTTTTTATCCTGGTACCTTCATAATCAAAGTTATTACTAGAAATATATATTTAATTTGTTCTGTTTTTTTCATTTCTTAAACTGTTTGGCTTTTTATCCTGGTACCTCCATAATCAAAGTTATTGGTAGAAATGTATGTTTGATTTATTCAGGGATTGATATAAAACTTGTATTTATTATCTACACAGGTCCAGAGTTAGGAGGCGAGTTCCCTGTACAGGACCTGAAGTCAGGTCAGGGTGGTCTCCTCCAGGTGTGTATGGAGGGTATCGGTCTCCTGTTGGCCAACAGCAAGGTAAGACATCATGTCACACAACACTTTAGTTCTGTGACACCATTAATAGAAAATTCAAGTCAGCCTGTATTACTATCTTAGTGTATTGTTCAACTTGTCGAGGCTCTGACGAAGGGGAGAATATTCAAAATTTTATAAATTGGTGTAAAATCATTTTTCATGTTAACTGGGCCATAGATTTTGATTCTGAAAATAACAATTTTATCTTTCACTCCTTTAATTAGTTAATTAATTAATTAATTTTAGAAAACAAGGCAAATTATTGGGAGGTCAAATTTTATAAACGTTATTACGTAATTTGCCATAATTGCATATTCGCCCCTTCGTCGTAGAGACGGTGAACTGTGGATATAGTGAAATTAAAATTTACATTTTATTACATTATGTAGGTGGTACTATTTTTCCTTGTATTAAATATAATAGTTAAAATTTCAGTTGGTAGTTGGATTTATATGTTACGCTATATTTGATTTAATGTAAAGAATTAAACATATTTTCAGTTAGTTGAATTGAATATAGATATTCATGTTAAATCTTTGTTAAAAGTCCTTCACATTTAATATATAATATAGTTTATAGATTTGAATTGAAATGATAAACTCTTCTATTACCGATCTAGGTTTATTGAATGAGCAGCATGGAGTTTATTTCTCTCTTGCACAGTTGTTTGTCTGAGACACAAGATGGCATGTTTTACTATGTGTTCGGTTACAGTGATAGCCTGCTAATGATACATGCTTACTCAGTGTGTACAAATTGTTCTGTTGCCACTATCTTGCATCAGCCTTATGACGTATGACAGCTAGCGGCAGTTGGTTGTTCAGACCATCTCTTGTATACATGTAAACATTTATACTGGGGCATCTCACTTTACTCGTCTGTTGTGTATCTCGGTCGTTGTGTACATATCTCTCTCCTTTTGTATACGTCTTTTCCAGTCTCTTCCAGTCTCTAAGAACGTATTTCCTAACTAAATGTGCATTAAGGAAAACAGAAAACAAAAATACAGTCAAACCTGTCTTAAGCAGCCACCTAATGGAGTAAGAAAACATGGACTCTTAAAACAGGTGGCTGCCTAATACAGGTTAAATTACACTAAACTAGCTAATTTGGGAGAAAATAAAGGTGACCCTTTAACACAGATGGCTACTTAATACAGGTTAAATTATACTAAACTAGCTAATTTGGGAGAAAATAAAGGTGACCCTTTAACACAGATGGCTGCTTAATACAGGTTAAATTACACTAAACTAGCTGATTTGATAGAAAATAAAGGTGACCCTTTAATACAGGTGGCTGCATAAGCAGGTTTGACTGTATGTAAATTAATAGAAAATAAGGTGTTTCGTTCTTCACTAAGCCAAGACAATCTATATCTCCTGTATTGTAATCGTAAGAATTTTGAAACATGCCCACATCTATATGGTTCGGACACTTCTCTCCTATATGTGTTAACGATCTTATATTTAAGCAATATGAGGCCCATACCCAAGAGAGGTGTATCTCTATCTTCTTTTAAACTTTTAAAACACTATCTAGAGCCACTTTTCCTTTTAATAAGAAACAATAAATTTTGGCTTATTGGAGATTCATTTTTTTCAGCTCCGACCAAACTACCAAAAAAAAAAAAAATAATAATAAAAAATAAAAAAAAGCCTGAAAATGTAAACAAAACGAAGTAACTTTTACCAACATTAACTGATCAATTGATAGCATTTACATGTTAAGAGTCTGTTAGCTATGAACCCAGTGTACTGAAGTTCAATATTTCTAAAGTTTTAAATGTATTTGCTTTCAATTTATTTCTTCTCCAATCTCGTCAATCCTGCATGAATTCTGGCTGCGAATGGCTTAAGCAAGGTATAACGTAATTGGCAAAAAACTATTTATGTTTCTTTTGTTTTATATCAAAAACAGTCAAAAGTATCTTTTTGTTTTATATAAACTTTGAACAGTTTTATTTATATATATATTTTTTTTTATGTTCTTTAAAGAATGCTAGTTCTGTATTGTCTAATAAAAATGTTTTATCCACTATTTAAAAGGAATCACAAAACTAGTTTCAAAAATAATAAAAATATAAATCAATGTTTGGTTTAGGAAATGTTAATAGCAAATAGGAAATGTACTGTACAATAATGGATATACTAAATTTTTATTCTATTTTAAAAAGATAAATAAAACTTTACTTTTCTCTATTCTAGCATGTAGAGATATTTGTTTTTGCTTTTTTTGAAATTTATTATTATACATAAATATTTTGTCATTTTCTAAATATATTTTAATTCATTTTCCAATTATTAATTGCATGTATCTCATATATTTATACTTCTTGTTCATTTATTTATCTGATAGGTAACAGTGAAATGTAATCATATGATGTTGATCATGTTTATTTGCATCTTTCTTCAACCACTTTTGACAATTATTGGATTTCCATTTTTACATGTATTTATCTTCACAACTCAAAGAGACTACTAAAATTGATAGAATTTAAGAAATATTTATATTAGAAACATAGGATCTACAGATGCACATTAAGGACAAGATACTACATATCACAGTTTTAGATATCCCAGTCACTTGTGCTCATTTCAGTAGAAATAAATTAATATGCTTTTTCAAAATTGTACCACACAAATATTTTTTAAATAGTATTTGAAAAAAAAACCAGACAAAAAATTAATTTGTAATTGCACTATTTCTTGACCAATAGAAGCTCTGTAAACAAACCTTTTGTAGTCATACTTTGCATTGTTCTGTAAGCTATACTTGTGTAGCTCATGTAACCTTATTACATAGTTATGTAAACAAAGTGTTCATATAGTTCTGTAAACAAAGTGTTCATAGTCCCATTGTGCATTGTTTTTAAACAGTTTTCAACCATATTACATACTGGTAAATGTATTAATTTGATGTTAGTGGATATATCTCATATACTTTTATCAGTAAAAGATATAAAAAATTAAGTAAATAGATTTCATTCCTAGTTGCAGGACATTATGTTTTAACAGCACATATAGGCTGGTTAATTATCGAACATTGCAGTTTGTCTTCGTTTGCCAATTACATTATGCTTGTCACGTGTCGTGTGCATGTTTAATCCCATTTCGCTCTTGTTCATTTGCTACCTGCCTTCCCAGCTGCTGTGTGTTTAACAACAATATCACACATAAATATCAGTAAAGGCTGCTGTCAGTTAAATAAAATTTAAAATAAACTGAAATTTAAAGTTATACAATTGTTCAGTTTCCATTGTGTTTGGAAAGATAGATAACAAATTGTGAATTTAAGTCTTAGAATAGATTTTTGATTATAGCCAAGGAACCAAAAAATTCAAAACTGACATTTGATTGTACACTTATGTTATATATCATAATACATCGGATTTAAGGTTAAAAAAAAATGTAATTTGACTATAGCTCCAATGGCCAATTGTCAATTATTAGTGAACATCTGATTCAAATTTTTCTCAGGATGCTTCTAATATTGTTTTTTGAATTAGGCATGTTTTATAATTGCATTTAACTTTTTCCAAAATATCTCTGAGAAAGAAAATATTTTATCTTGTAGTAGCTGTTTGTTGATGCATCCCATGGGTAGATCTAGAAATGTTAATCTAGAAGGGTGGTGTCCAGAGATATTTGTTAAAGTTATAATATTGGAGAGGGGCATCTGAAGTTAGTTATCACCAAATTGTAATGGAAAAAAACATTGATCGCCAAGGGTCATGGGGTGGTCTGGACACCTGAATCTGCTTATGCATCCACTTTTTTTTAATTTACATTGCTTTGTGCAATAGGAATTACATATGTCTGCTAAATTCATTTTTTTTGTCTACAAATAATGTCATTCACATTGCAATAGGGATGTCCTAAACTCAGTGTTTTGTCCACGAATACTGATAACTTAAAAGAGTTAAGAATACTAGCAGAGAATAGATGTAGAAGTGAGCATGGAAAACAGTTCATAGGATGCTCTTACAACTTGCTGTTTTCAGCTAGACCATATATAAAATCATCCAGGAAATCAGAAAAAAATAAGTTTTGTTCCCTGCCATTTCATTTATGTTTTATTAAGAGAAACCATTAACAGAAATTGATTGACAGATGGCTAGTGTGTTGTTTAGCTATACATAATGCTTAAAATGTAGAATATATGAGATAACTGATTTAGCATGTTAATTGTTTTTGTTAAAAATAAAATCTGCAATAAACCTTAACTAATGAATTTGTTTTTAAATTTAAACTGTTAACTTAACATACTTAATTACTTTTCAAATTTTTGGAAACTAAACCATAGCTGATCTATTGAATAAGATCAAAGTCATATTAAATTAAAAAGGTTTTATACTTTAGAAGCATAAAAACTTTTCAAATGTTTGTAGACAATAATGTCTCTGATCTACAGAATAAGATTAAAGTTTAAAAAAAACCCATGTTTAATGTTAGTTTTGAAATAATACAAATGTTTGAAAACCGTTATGTAACAGATCTATTTAAGATTAAAGTTAAAACAACAAGTTTAAAGTTAGTTTTGAAATATTACTTTACAAATGTTTAAAGACCACTTTGTAACTGATCTATTTAATAAGATTAAAATAATAACAATCTGTTTTTTCATGTGCTTGGTTTATAAGTGATATGACCATGCTACGAACAGAAACTATCTGTTTTGCTACGTGATGCGATGCTTGTGATGCATATCCCTGGCGTCTGCATCACCGTCGTCTGATAGCAGACTCTCGTCTGCAGGCTGTCGTCTGCCAGTGAAGCTCTTTTTCCTAACGTCTGCTAAACCCTTTGTCAGTATTTTTATATACTCCTCTTGCTGTTGGATTTCCTCTGTGCTTCTGATGGAACTTTCGAGATGGTCTGACGGACATACACACAGACAGATAGATTAGATCTACCACACTGGTGGTTAGACACATGAATTCATGATTCTTATCAATATAAACCAAGAGTCAAAATTTAATAACAAAATTAATTTGCACTTTAATGATGCATGGCATTTTAAAAAATGTTCAGGTGTTAACACTTCCAGGAACTGGATGCAGTTTGAAATAAAAGATTTATTTTTTTGTGATTTAAAATATTTATTTTGCACTTGTTTGCATTTTGCCGAATGTATTTCCTTCTTGTTCCGTGGTTAGGTTTTCTAGCATTCATGAATTCATGGTAACTCACAGTGTATATTTGCTAGCTAGGTATCATTAGATGTGTCAGTCAGTGTTAATTCTAAATTTGTTTTTGCTGTACTAATAACAAGAACCCGACTACGTGCAAACGACAGTTTCTATGTTGGAGAGTATTTGAACGTTTTCCTGGTGCTGCCGGGATTAACAATTGTTTGTTTCTCTTCCTCCCGCCTCTTGCTTTCTCAAACAGGACCTGGAGGTAATGGTTATGTTATGAGCAACTAGAACTCGAATCATACCTAGTCAGTGACTGTCAAAGCTACAGTAGAGGCCATCTCTCAAGTTCTTTTCTTCTCGTGACATTATTTTTAGTTCTTTTTCGTTCTCATTTTTGTTTGCACCAACTTTTAGCTAGCTGCTACTTAGTCTGCTCAGTGTAGTTTGTATAGATAAATAGGTAGTCAGTGACTGTTGTTGTGTGACGTTGTCGTCGTCAATCTGTTACTTCTAGCCGTACGTGTCTGGTCCGCCTGCCCCACAAGTGCACAGACAATTCAGATACATTACTGCAGAGGCCAAAACACAAGATGCTCAAAACATTAACAAGAAAATTTAATTCAAGCACTGTATACTCAACATTTAATGCAGAGTATACTTAAAACAGTTATAAGATATATTATAAGAATGTTCAATTCAAGCACAGTATGCTCAGAGATATAAGAATGTTTAATTCAAGCACAGTATGCTCAGAGATATTATAAGAATGTTCAATTCAAGCACAGTATGCTCAAAACTATTGTAAAAAAGTATATGTGAAAAAGGAAAGTTCCAATTCAAAGAAAATATGTAATAATGTTGATTCACACTCACCTATTCAAAACACCACTTAACACTAGCTTACACAAAACACCATTTGGTACCAAATCCATGCAAAATACTAAGTGATATTATAATCTAGATGCCAAACAAATAATGACATTACAGCACCGACTAAAAATGTCCAGTACGTGTTAACACAATACCAAACAGTTACTTTAAAATAAGAGACATTAAAAACAAAAAAAATACCAGAATAAATTAAAACACATGCAAAACACCAGCAAACATTAACATCAATGCAAAACTCCAATAGTCATCAGGAACCAGTAAATCCTATACACAGCCTTAACATTTACCTGTGATAAAAAAATAACAAAAATAGTTTTTAAAAATAACACATTCTGCAAGCTAAAGGTGACCCACTAAATATTTTTTCTTTTTAACCATTTCAGGTGTTCAAAAATATTTCAGAACCCCTCCCCCCCCCTCTCCCCCCAAACTCCCCC
>JAULBS010085600.1:0-18275 GCA_032355785.1 Symmetromphalus regularis | reverse complement strand
ACCCCTATATTTTGCAAAGGCAGCACCAGATTCCTGATTACCAAACTTTTTTTGTGTACATATATGATAAGGAATGACATATCTAAGAGTAATAAGAAATTGTACTAATTTAAAAAATATCTTTAATGATTCCAAGCCACATTAATTTTGAGTAACTAGGTTATGATACGGACAGAGTGAAAGATTTTAATGTGAATAAACTAATTATGACATAAATTGAAGGATTTTATGAAACAGATTATGACATTGATATAATAAATGCTTTTCATTTTAGTATACTGATTATTAGATGGATTGAATTAAACTGTTTGTCAAATAGAATTATAAAACTAAAAAAATTGTGATGTGTTCTAAACTCTTACATTGGACAACATTTTTGTAAAATTAATAATATATGTGCATATTTAGTCTATGTCACTGTGTACATATTAATTAACATTATTCTTCAAACAAATAAATGAAGTGTTCTTTGACATTTGTAGGAATCAAGTCCTAAACGAACATCAGATGATAATAATATTTCTCACGGAAGTAGAACATCTAAAGTGAGTTTATAAACAACCAACACTGAGTAGTTTTACATCCTTTATTACTGTAATAAGCACAACACATTAAAATAGAATGAATGTTCAAAATAAAAGTGTATCTTTAATTTGCAGATATTTTTAAAAACCATTTATATACACACACACATGCACATATGCATGCCAACACACACACACAGTAAAATACTTTTAGAACAAACATGGTTATAACGAACTACCAGTTGGAACAAACTGGTTGTAAAGTCTAAATTTTTCCCTTATGTTTTATCATAAAATTTTAACTTTTATAATGAACCATGTATAACAAATTAATTAATAGAATGATCCAAATATTTGGTTCCAACAATTAATTTCTGTGTAAGTTATGTTTATACAATGAACTGACCCACATTGTGATCCAGGTCTTGTAACCCGTGAGATGCATTGTCATATGCTGTATAATTAAGGAGAGAATACCTTACAATGCACATTCCAACTTAATAATTCGATATGTTGAAAGGTCTTCATACTTGAAAAAAGCAGCCATGTGCTGAACTCTTTATGACTTGGCATATATGAGAAAATATATCTAAACAATATCCATTCCAAATTATTAATAATGCTAAATGTTATACTTCCAAGATTAGTCACTTGCTGAACTCTTTAGGACTTAGCATAGATGAGAAAATAGATTTAAAACAATATACATTCCGAATTATACATAATGTCAAATGTTATACTTCAAAGAGCAGCCACATGCTGAACTCTGTAATACTCAGTGTTATACTTCAAAGAGCAGCCACACGCTGAACTCTTTATGACTTAGCATATGAGAAAATAGATCAAAACAATATAGTTATATACATTCCAAATGTCTTCATACTTCTAAATGCTGAGCTCTGTGTGACAGCAAATAGGAAAATAACTGAAAACAATATAAATTACAAATTCTTAATAATGTTAAATGTTATCATACTTACAAAGAGCAGCCACATGCTGGAATCTTTATGATTCATCACATGAGAAATACATCATAAACAAGTTACATTCAACATAATATTAAATGGTTTCCTATTTGGAAAGAACAGCCACAGGCTGTTTTGCTACATACGAAGTACGTGGGAACCCGAAAATGTACAATGAGTTCCACTCCTATGGAGTTAATGTTTTTTATATTACAGAACAGCCAAATGCTGAACTCTGAATATAAGATTCCATGAGAATATAATGTATCCTACCTGGCACTACACTAATGGGAACCACTATCATTTACACTGCTGTCATATTATTTGAAAAGAATATCCAATGCTGTAACATTATGTATAAGTATTTTATGAATATGAAGTATACACACAAAGAGCAGCCAAATGCTGAACTCTTTAATGTGTATGAAGAAGAGGGGGAATTTCTCGACTTCTTACTGAAACTACATATTGAAAATATTGATCCGGATATACTTCCAAAATAAATAAGAGTTCCAACGACAACATTTTTGTATAACACTTTCTGGATACCCCTGTTGTGCTGCTTCTGTTGCTGCACCAATTCTAAAGCTATGGCATTTATAAAACTTGGGATCTAACCTCAGCTACGATGTGGCCTCATTCAACTGTTGAGCCACATAAGAATAGGAGACAGCACACCCATTTTGAAATTGAAACAGTGGTCCCACAGTATGTGTAAATTTACTCAACAATTCCATAGTGATCTTACAGGGCAGTGATCTACGCTGTTATTCAATATCAAATGTAAATATATTGGCTGCTTATCTTTGTTATTCTTAAAGTGGCATAATGCAATGACTAGAGACACCAAATTGTCACCCTGTTTATTGAATGTGACATCCTGTCTCTGTAATCTGTGCTAGAATCAGAATTAGTTTTGCAAACCAATTCCCCATTCTCATAAAGCCATGGGAGGCCAATAGAAAAATGAACTTGAGCAACAATTCCATTAATGGAATGATATGTTTTAGACTGCCCACTAGTTTTATCAAAATACTCTTAGTAATGAGTAATCTGGTGTCTTTTGAACCCCCAATATTTTTACAGCCTTTAATCATTTTCTTTATCAGAAAGGAGTGTGTGGGATCACTTAATTCCAGCAATTTGTGTACATACCTAATCGCCGAAATATGAGAGGCAAGTGATGCTAGACTATACTTGTTGGAATGCAAAAATGTTACAAAAAAGATATGGACAATGGTAAATGAATAGAATATGTCCCTAAAAACTTGTTCAACATACATGTACATGTATACCAACTTCTTAAGTATGAAGATTTGGTACTGTTTGAGTTGGCAGCAGCAAGAAGGTCCAGCACTTCACGAGTTAAATTGACTGTAGATGGAAAGCCACGTCTGTTGGATCGTGATCCAGCCATGGAGCCATATTCAAAGTTTCCTGAAATTGTAAATGTGACAGCCCATCAGCCAGGAGATTATGTTTTCCAGTAACATGAGCAGATCTGAAGTAAATATTATTTGAGAGAGCTGTTAAAACTAACCGATGAACTAGTTTCATAAGAGTAGGCTTACGGCAAGATTGCTTATTAATAACTGGGACTACTGCTTGGTTATCAGACATGAACAAAACCTGGTTAGCTAGATGTTTTCCCCAAATTTCCGGAGCTGCCACAGTTGGAAACAATTCTTTAATGGCTATCTGTAGCGAGACCATAGGCTCTGACCAAGGAAATGCAAACCAATGTGAACAAAATATGGCTGCATATCCTAAACTACCTGAAGCGTCAGTATACATGGCAAAATGTTCAGATGAAAGCCATGTATCGGCTAAAAATACTGATTTACCATTGAAAGACTGAAGAAACTGTAGCCATGACTGCAGATCTAATCTAGCTTCTTTATTCAACCGTACAAGATGGTGAGGTTTCTTTACTTTTATGGTCAAATCTATTTGTCTACGTAAGAAAGCATGCCCTTGACAGATTACTGTACATGCAAAGTTAAGCAGACCAATGAGAGATTGAAGTTCTCGTAATGTAACCTTTTTACATCTGCTCATGTTTTGTAAAGATGTCTGCATCTTGTGCAGTTTATCCACCAGCAGACGACATTCCATCTGAATAGAATCTACCTGTAACCCATAGATTGTAATGACCGATGCAGGCCACTTAGTCTTGTTCTTGGTACACCTACTCTCTTACATAATGATAAAAACTCACTCAAGTCAACTTCACATTTTCTAGAGTTATGGAGGGCCAACAAAAAGGAAGTCATCTAAAATGTGGGACAAACCTGATGCACCAAAGTTTGTCATGAACTACTGGCTCCCATAGGAATAATAAAGGTCATATTAAAACTGCTTATTCCATGTGAAACCCAAAAGATGATAATCATCAGGATGAATAGGAATTATGTGAAATGCATCTTCACCATCTGTTTTTGCCATTAAGCAGCCCTTTCCAAATATTTTAACAAGAGAAATAACATTATCTATTGTATCTTAATGAACTGCAGAGTGAATGTCATTAATGCAAGAGTTTACTGAAGATTCACGTGGATAAGACAGATCATGAACGAGTCTATATTTGCCTGGTATTGACTTTGGAACAAGACCCAACTAATAAAATTTGTGAGAGGTGGATTTGCAAAAGGACCCTTTATTCTTCCAAAGTTTAATTCTTTTTGTAACTTTGCTTTAACTATCTCTTTATTATCTCTAAGAGACTTATGATTGGAAGATAATTTGGTGCATTGGACCTAATCTAAATCCAAACGTGAAGCCATCAATCAATTTAAATAGTAGATCTGCCCTGTATCCTTTTAGTTCCCCTTTTAATACCTCATGCTGAGCTGGAGTTGGAAGTGTTGCCTTCTGGCGTTATTTGAAACATTTGATTTTGAGATGGCTGCCAATTCCACAAAACTGACAAACATGTCTGTATTGACAGGGGTTTTGCAGACATGCCTTCCCTTTGTTAAATGAGAAGCATGTCTTGGGATTAATGGCTGCTGCTGGTTAACATTACACCAATACTTTCTTACAGTACTATTTGGCTGTACCTTCATTCTAGGGTTAGCAGTCTTAGTATATAATTCATCCACAGACTTTTGTCATGGTTGCCTGTGTGAGGGATGTAACCTACGAAACCTCTCATCATACTGCCACCATGCCAGATCGCCATGGTTAGCATGCAAATCCCAAATGGTGGCAGCATATTTGAGAAGGTTCCCTGCTTCTGACAAATGCTTTAAAATGTAAATGGCCATAAATGTATTAAAACATGTTGTCCATTGTTCAATGGACAACAGCTGTTTTGAAGACAGGCCCTGTTTCATCTGGATGAAGACCCCAGATACTTGTAAAGAAATATGATCTTCATGGTAATTTTGGGATAAAACGCCCATCTCAATGTATTCATCTGCCCAAATTTTGTGTTTTATCCTATCAGGGACTGATGAACCTAATGGGATCCCTGCAGATAAATCAATGGTATCAGGGACATTAATTTCCTGAAAAGGAGTATAGTCTTTTTTTCATTTTTTTTTTTTATGTTTATATTTTCTAATAATAATAATGAAGTTCATTACCAAACCAAATGTAATAAAATGATAGTAATACTAACATTAAAGTTATCACCATTCTGAGGCAGGACTGTGTTTTTATTAAGTTTTCCATTCCTTCCTGATTCATTGTCTTTCCTTAGTGAACAGGCCACCTGCCAGTGAATAAGTCCATACCCCATTAAGTGACAAACGAACTGTTTTACCCCCCTGGGCTTATTTCCGGTCAAATACGGTAATAATAACGTAAACACGATACGAAAATCAACATGGTACATTCTACTGGTTGCGATCATTACCGTGAAATCCTGTGGCCGGATATATTTGATTTTTAAATAGTGTGAATGAAGAAATTTGAAATACATTTTGCTGTTTCATTCTTAATTTATTACTGCTATGATCTGATCATCCCTTGATGGATCACAGACAGATTATTGGACAGTCGCCAACTGGCGAATGCAATTTTATTTTTTAAGATACCAGGGAATTTTTTTAGTGGCCATGACGAGTATTTTACTCGCCTTGTGTAACACCGAAACCAGTTTTGATAGAATTGGATGGGATGGGTGAAAACCCAAATCACAGAATGAGTCTACCTAGAGGATTAAATCCTATGACCAAAGCACATCAGGCATACAGTCTACAGACTGAGCTAGATCCCATCCCATAGAAGACCAGTCATTTGACCTTGAAATTAATAATAAAACATGTTAAAAAGTATTCTTGGCAATATGTTCACATTGATAAGAATCACAAATAGTGATCTGAAGTCAATTTATGTCAGGTACAAGTCTGCACTAGTATCTCATTTGACCACGAATAAAATAACAAACATGTCAGTATACCTGATACTGTATCCTTAGCTTTGTATACTTGTCCATACGTTCCTTCACCAATGATTTCCAAAATATTGAACCAGTCCACGCACCTCTCACCCCAGTCACCCATGCAGCGTTCGTTGGTTCTTCGCTGATTGCAAATTCTGAACAAAATAAAAAATTAAGTTAAATCATGAAATGTTTACACCATATTAAGAAGTCAAACATGAGGTCATATTTGTGTTAAGTTACAAATCCAAAGCATTAAGCTAATCGTGTACATCATGTAACAGGAATAAATAAGACATGAGATACATCCAGCAACTACTTATGAATAAGAAAAATGGGTGTATATTGCGCACATCACAACTGCTGATATCAGGGTACCAAGCATCATCCTCTAAACTGAACACTGACACCAAGACAGTCTCAGAAGACAGTTCATGATAAATTCATGTGTGATATGTTGTTGATCATATCTTTAAGACAAACACTTAAAAACTGTTTTAAGATTAAGGACAGTGCTAACAGCATGAATGCACTTAATTTTCATTCATCTCACATTTATTCAGTGGGATTCAAATCTAGTGAATATGCTGAACAGTGTAAGTTATTGTTCTAGACAGGATACTTAGTAAATAGTCAAGTAAATGTGGTTTCAGTAGTGTTAGGTTGTTTCTTAATATGCAACCTGTTGCATTGAAAAAGGAAAAAACATTGTTTCACTTGCAATATCAGTTTTGGAATCAAACATTTCAAAATCAGTATGAAGATCACTTTCATTACATGGAATATTCAACATAACTTAATTTGTATTTTTTTTATATAACATGCATACATCATCAATCTGAAGAATAAAATCCAGGGCTTCTAGAATATGGTAGCTCAATGTCTGTGGCTAGTGGTTATTGTGGTCGGGCTACCAAATAATCACTTTCCACTAGCCCAATGGCTAGTGGAATTTCAAAAAAAACATGAAGAAAATAAAACCAGAACGACAAAACTGCAATGAAAAGTGCTCGACATACTCGTTTGGATAAATAAAGTCAGACTATTATTAGCACGGAACACGTGAAATAACTTGCTAGTGTAATCTGCGAAAACAACGCAGTCCACTATTTCTATGTCCGACAAGATGTCATAATATCCCGAAGACTGCCGAATCGTTTCCCTGCAGATATATTTTCTTCCGATCGAAACAAGCACTCTAAATACTCGTTTCGATAAATAAAATCCGACTATTAATAGCCTAGAATACGTCAAATAGCTTGCTTGCGTAATCTGCAAAAAAGACAAAGATTTCTGTTTCCGGCAAGATGTCGTAATACCCCAAAGACTGCCGAATGACTTTATTATAGCAATTGTTTTACTTCCGGTCAAAAATACAGTTATTATAATTAATCCATTGTTATCTATTATATTGAAGGTACTGACTATTTTACTTTAGATTGTCAGTTTTTAGTCTTACTCCGACTGAGGTAGTCATCCGCGAAGTCCGAGTCTCAGAATGTGACAATCGGCGGTGAATCGCACGTGGCAAATTTGTAAATAAACTCTTTATAGATCTGTTGCGTTCTTTTGTTTTTGAAAACGGTGACACTAATCTTACAGTGAATCAGGGTGCAGACAAGCGGGTTTTGTGCAGTCGATTTTTTGAAATTCATGCTAAATTAGCGAGTCAATCCGATTGTCAAGTTTGAGCTTTATTTTTTTCTTTGTAGTGTTAGGAGGTAGGGCTAGTGAATTTGTAAGTCGGGCTAGTGAATTTTGAAAATCACTGATCCCATGGCTAGTGGATTTAAAAAAAATTCTAGAAGCCCTGAAGTAAGTATCAAAGGGATTTTTTTATTTTATTTCTAAATGTTGTAAATGTCCATGTATATTTATATTTCTTTTTTAATGCAAACTGATTAATTAATAATATGAGACGGTTTCTTTAAACAAATATTGTTTGAATGTAACTTTAGATTAAAAAAATTAAATGTTCAAATTTATCTAATTTAATAAATTTATATAGGCTCTTTATATGTAAAGTATAGGGGCTGATGTTTGTTGTTTAAGGAGCATGGTAATTATTGCCTTAAGTGGTCTTGATATCAGGAGGGCACCAACGCTAATTTCAGCACAGTGGCAAATATATAATTTCCTTAAATGTTTTCTTTTGTGACCTGTTGGAGGCTGGCTCATACTTGACTATGTGTCAAAATTACCAAACGTTTGACTTCCTATAGCCGATGATTAATAAATCAATGTACTCTAGTGGTGTCGTTAAAACAAAAAAATATATACATATACTTCTTTTGTGAAGGAACTGTCGTATATTCAGTTTTGGTTTGGCAGGGTTCGTACATGTTTTGGAAACTTTTGAATATTGATCGAATGAGGGCACGGCCATCTTTTGCTTTCAGAAAGGGTGGAACTGAGGGATTTACAGTAAACGGCAAGACCCATACTTTAAATGCCAGTGTTCTCCAACCTATGTAAGCGGCTTGTACGCCCGCCTAGCTGACAATCTATGCCGCCAAGCTGAACATTTTCGCAGATGGGTCTGCCAATCTCATAAAAAATGCCACAAAGTCAAAAATGAATCTGTCATGCCGAAAAAAATTTCCCAGTAATAAACATTTAAATTTTAAAATTTCTCTACCACATTATTTATAAAAACTGTAGCAACTGTACCAATTGTTATTTTTCATGTCCCCCCCCCCCACCTCGTATCCTTCGCCCACTAGTTTGTGGAGCTCAATGCCTCACATGTCTGCCAACCAGGTCCCAGAAAAGTTGGGGAACACTGAAATGTCATAGTGTCATCTTGAACTTCAAACCCTGAGAATACATGCAGTGTGTACAGTGGAGCTAGCAATATTTCTGTTACGAATTCAGTGAGCTGTGGACTAATTAAGTAATTAAAATTTTGTTTGCAGTTTCCCAGGACTTCATCCAATGCAGTTTCAGTGGCAGACTCAAGCAGCAGAACTGCTGCCAGAAGAACCAGTCCAGGACGACACAGGTTTCATACTGGACGACTACAACTCTGACCTCAGTCTTGTCATAGACAATGATGGGTATGTATAAACTGATAATCACCTAACAAATTTATAGAACGTACTTTGGAGTAAAGGAGTAATAATAAAGTTTAAAAGTTTGTGTAGAATAGTGTGACGTTTTATGACATGGATCAATCTAGCACACTATGGTTTATATGATGTAGGTAGCGGCATCCATTTCTCTCCAATAATTGTAATGTACATATATGTATTGTCAAGTTGTGGTAACTACTGTAAATCATGCGACTGGCGGTGGTCAGACTAAAATGCAACATGAAATTAATGTGAGTGGCCACCTTTTGGTATAGTACTTTCTGAACACAACCCTTATTGTTGAAATCACCTCACTACTATAAACACTAATTTAGTAATTAACTGTTTATCAGAACAACGAAGGGTCGCAGTGCATTGCCGGTGTTAATACCAACTATTTGTTTTCTGTATTTTAATTGGTGTTAGACAATGATAATAATGAAAAGAAGAACACCCAACCCACGTGTACTAATTAGAAGTGAACACTGCTGATTCATCCAGCCAATCCAAAACAACACTATTTCTGTCAATCAACTGTTTTCACAGCATTCAATGTATTCATTTTAATGTGTGAAGGTACTGTGGGCTTGATGACCTTTGATCCTGCACTGGATGAAATTGACAAGTCTGGGTTGGCTCTTTGACCTGGCCCTTTGTTCTTTGCAACAACTGTTGAACAATGTTTTATTTCATGTTATTAGTGACTGAGCATGCTGTTTCTGCTTACAGAAGTAATATACATTTTAACACTTCTGATAGCACTTTGGGGAAGTCTCCTTTTTCCTTTTTTCTTTTTTAAAAATAAATATTGGGGGCTGGGGGTTAAATATAATTTTTTAACTGGGCTGATTCATTGATTTGGGCTCAGTTCTTTAAATATGTGAAAAATGTGAAGCATGAGCTTATTTAAATTTTTGTTTGCAGGGGACAATATTTCGAAATATGAGGTAACCTGAAGTCGATTAATGAGGTTTTTACATAGATAACCTGATCGATTACCTCAAATTTACGTTGAATTTTTTCTCTTAGTGCTGGCCATGCTACCTTCACTTTATCTACAGTGACATTCCAAACGTTTGTTTTTTTAAATCTCATTATGTGATGTTTAGTATTTTTAAACCTTTGTAACACTTTTGGATTCCTGTTTACTTTAAAACCATTTTCAATATTTCTAAAATTATAGACATTCCAATATTATGTCAACATATATTTCTAAAGATAAAATAGCAGCAGATACATTAGCCGTCCGTGCACATTTCATTAAATCTTTTGGCTCAACTCTGTACTGAGCATTTTACTTTAGACTGGTCGCAAGTTGCAACATAACGTTGTCTATTGGTTTTCTGCACATGAAGTATCTAAAATCAATCTAAAACATTTGTCGGAATACGTCTACATGAATAAACTTCCTGTAATCGTGAAGTTTGCTATTTTTTATTTCTGAATGTCTACAGGTCTCGACATAACCGATTTGCAGTTTGTGTAAATTTTAAACGTGCATAAATAAGATTGATGTGCGAGAAAGCTGTGTGATGTGGCTTGTGACGTAGAACCTGAACAATAACAAAGTGAAAACAGTATTATTGCATGTATCGGAAAGATTAATTTCAGTGTTGTTTAATGTTTTGTTTGTGTTATTAGATGGCTTACCAACCATTTATGTTCGAGCCTGAACCTTTAGCTAATAATAGTGGATCAGACTGAGATTTCATCATCATCGGGCAGATATTTTGCAATAAATTGGAAGGAAACAGACTGGTGTTCAAGCAGCAGTTGTAGGCCAATGGACATGGTTGCAGATTTCCGTTCCAACCAGTGCTTCACAACTGGTTCATCAAAGGCCATGGTGTGTGCTGTCTTGTCTGTGGGACGATGCATATAAAAGACCCCTTGCTGCTTATTGGAAAGAGTAGCCTATGTGGCGACAGCGGGTATCCTCTAAAGCATATGTCAGAATGACCATATGATTGACGTCCAATAGCTGATGATGAAATAAAAAGCAATGTACCCTAGAGGCGTCTAGATTGTGACTGGCCCAAAATTTTGAGTAAACAAATTTGAGAGTATAACATTTGAATATAACTGCATTTAATTACATTAAAACTGGTCCAGTATATTCTGTTAGGCTAATTCGGAACTTGTTTGAGTGTTTTTGAATGTCGTTCTTAAACTCTAATGCATACTTAACATGGTGTTATAATTTTAAAATTAATTCTCTGTTATTTCAGGGAGCCATAGTGATGTGATGTATGTATGATTTTCTCACTTTTTATCAGGTATGGTGCCTGTCCTTTGAATAAGCCATCTGGATTTTGTTTCACTTGGTCTGGAGTCCGATGTACCTATGGGGCAAGCCGAGGAAAGGTAAATAGGAAATAATGAGTGAATAATAATGATCTCCGACCACAGACTCGGGGATTCATCCAGGATTTTTCATCAGTGTCCTATGGCTAAAGGGATTGGGAAAATTAGCACGATTTTTGTCATAAATGAGAAGTTTTTTTCACACCACTCAATTTATGTAACTAATATTATGTTAATTTATAGTCCAGAAATTGGGAATTTTCAGTGCCATTTGTCTTTGGGAAGGGGCCAATGTTCGGTACCATATAACAGTTACTGACTGTTCATTCGGGCAATATCAAGTTTTATTGACCGAAGAAACATGATGTTGCCTCGGTCAGTATCAGTTTCTTCAGTCCATAAAATATGATGTTGCCCAAATGAATGGTCAGTAACTGTTTTATTAGATAATGCTGGTTAATTAGTTGAGTAAATTCACACTGTGCTATATATTGATTTTTCTTGCATACTGGACAATTTCTACACACGCCATAACTAATGACATCATCTTTATAACATTATAAAACAACGATGACGATAGAAACCAGTGACGAATTAATGAACTTTGAATGATGTGATGTAATCAAGCGGTCAATATCACTTTTGATGGAACAGCAACACAAATATCACAAATTACGGGTAGACATGTGACCGGTTTTCGACCAATGAAAATACTAAATATATTCTCATCATGTAATAACACAGGATATTCCACAATACGTACATTTCGTCATTAACTGCAGTAAATAGATTTACCAGAGCCATTGTTTATTAAAGTTAACTCTTCACAGATTTTAACTTCATGACAAAGTCATATAAATTTCATACTAGTGTTGAAATGCCTGCTTTGTACATAGTGGAATATCTGTATTTATTTAATAATTTTAATTAATCATGCTTATCTCACTTGTAGATATTTTATGAAGTTCGCATCACAGAACACTTGCCAACTGACTTTGGCCCTGACCACAATGAAGACAATCCACACATATTGCGAGTTGGTTGGTCCATCGATGCCTCATCCTTTCAGCTAGGTTTGTAATCTTTTTCTTTTTGTGGTCCAGTATTACTCTATCCATCCACTTCAGTATGTTTTTACCAATATTAATAAATGGATATCCAGCTTTTTATTAAAGACACTGATCAGTAATGTGTAAATTTAACAGTGTGTACTAGAATCTAGCTCTAATCCTGATGTACAAGCACATGTCTTTAGATTGTTGTAGTGAGCCTTGATGGTCCTGTGGGGGAACATCGGACTCTCAATCTGATGACAGTGGTTCAAAACCCATTAGGGGCTGGTTCACACTTGATTACGTGTCAAAATAACCAAATGTTTGACATCCAATAGCCGATGTTTAGTAAATAAATGTGCTCAAGTGGTGTTATTAAAGAAAACTAATTAAAAAAAAAGTCTTTAAGATTGTACTGCAATGTTTAAATATTTTCTGTTGTACAGGAGAAGAGCCGTGGTCCTATGGTTATGGTGGAACTGGCAAGTTCTCTTCCAATAACAAATTCACCAATTATGGTCAGCGATTTGGTCTCAACGATGTCATAGGGGCCATGCTGGATCTGGATTCTAGACCTGCAACCATTTCCTACATGAAGAATGGAAAATCAATGGGTGTGGCTACTCACATCCAGGGTTATCCCGTGGGTAACAAGGACATGGCTCTCTTTCCACACATCCTTTCAAAGAATTGTAGGTGAGTAGATCACGCCACTCACATACCTAGAGTATTGTAATTTGTTTTAGTTACATGGAGATTATGTGTCAACAAAGGAACCATTGGTGTTCATTTTCAGGTAACTAAATGATCATCTGCTGTTATTGTATCAGTTATTTGCTTTTTCATTCATTTCCATCAACAGCTATGGACCGTTTATTAAACAAAACAGTTTTTAATTCACACTGGCTCAGTGTTTGTCTACTTATTATTTCTCAACCTTATACTATATTTTAAATGAAAAATGTTGATCCGCTGAATGTTTTTAGATCAGAATACTTAAATTCAAGACCATCAGTAGGACATCAGATTGTTTAGCTGAAAATCGTTGTTCAAAACCCATTGGAGGATGGCTCACGCTGGTCAACATGTCAGAATTTCCAAATGGTTGACATTCAATAGCAGATGATTAGTAAATCATTGTGCTCTAGAGGTTTTGTTAAACAAAACAAACAAAATACTTACATACAAATGTATATGTATATAGTTTGACAATGATAATGGTGTCCATTGATGATTTTCAAGACCTAATGTTTGTTTGTGCAACTTAAAATTCAGACAAAACTTGATACTGTGATACCAATTTTGAGAAAATGGGTATATTGCTGCTATTACTGCATAAAATGTTTCATAATTTTGCTGCCACAAACCAACTTTATATCTTTTTTCAATGGCATTGTCGATAGCTGCCATGAATTCAGAGGGCAGTTGTGTGAAGATTGTCACTAAAATTTACCCTCTTTTTTTTTATTTGGAGTATGCATAAATTAAAATTTGACAGAAATTTGTATTAACAAAACAGCTTGTTAAATAATGTTATTTTGTAATATTTTTAGATTCAAGGTCAACTTTGGTCAGGAAGAGCCATGGTTTCCTCCAGATGGAGATTTCAAATATATTGGACAAATTCCACTTGCTGATCGAGTCCGAGGTCTGCTCCCACCTGCTCAGCTCTCTGACTGTGAGGTTAGTAGTACATGAAAATAGCCATGGTCAGAAATACGGAAAAAACACTATAGTCTGTTTACGCTACTTGGAACATGGATATTGATGAATAAAAAAACAAAATATATAACTTACCTCATTAATGTTGATATTTTTCTAAATTAAAAAAGTGCTGCGGAGAATGAAAAACTCCACGGCATTGCTAATTGCCATGGGCAATTTCAGGTGTTGCAGCAGTAATGAAAATTCATTGAAGCTTAATTTCAGACGTTAATTGATGGCTATCCAGAAATCCTCATACTTTTGCCCTTTTCTTGGTAGCTAATCTTTGATATTTACAATATTTTTGATGATTTGTTTTCTAGATGATAATGATAATAGGACTGCCCGGCTCTGGTAAAACCACTTGGGGTATGACCATGCAGAAAAACCATCCTGAAAAGAGATACAACATCATTGGCTCGGACACTCTCATTGATAAGATGAAAGTGATGGGTCTACCTCGGAAGCGCAACTACCATGGCAGATGGGAAAACCTCATTGACAAAGCTACCAAATGTTTAAACAAATTATTCCAGATTGGTAAGTACTACTGATCTTTCTTTTTAAAATTTAACAACATCCCAACACAAAAGTTGTCATAAGCTATCGGCAGTCACACTGGTATACTACTAATCTTCTGCATGCTCAAGTATTTGTTGATAAACTATGATAAATTTAACAAAGCATTGATAGTGACATGATCTAAAAGAAGATGACACATGAATAAAATTTATTTTCTGTGGATTTTTTTAATGAATAACGAACGTGTCTCCATAATTCACTTGACTACAATTACAGCTAAAAACTGATAATCTTTTTGTTCTTTGAGTTGTGAATATTTTAGTTGTGAATCAAAGATTTTTTTGTAGTAGAGTTTGAAAAATAGTGTTTAGAAATTTAATACTGAAAAGGAGGGATAGATATTAAAATGAGTGGGGGTTGGGGGGGGTGGAATCAAAATTGGTGGCCAAACTTGACAGTCTGGACACCATTAAATCTACATATGCATTTCATTATTTTTAGTTTAAAAACTTAATGCATCTCACGAGAGCAGGTCGGTCATCTGATAGATCCTTTTCAATGGACCCATCTGCAGTTTGGGCTATTTTCCGTTCCAACCAGTGGTCCACAACTGGTTTATCAAAGGCCGTGTTATGTCCTGTCTGTGGGACGGTGCATATAAAAGATTCCTTGCTGCTTATCGGAAGGCATAGCCTATGTGGCAGCAGCTGGTTTCCTCAAAAAGACATGTCAGAATGACCATATGTATGACGTCCTATAGCAGATGATCAGATAAAAATCTAGAGGCATCGTTAAATAAAACAAACTTTACTTTAAGACTTTTACTATTAACAGATTTATTTAATTAATGAAACATTTAGTAACAGTGTCAAGTAAAGACTGTAATCACAAAATGTCATTTTCAACAGACACTTGCAGAATACTGGAAAATATTTTTTGTTGTAATGAGTATAAATAAACCAATATTTTATTTTTTATTTTATTTTTTTTCAGCTGGTAAAAGGAAACGAAATTACATTTTGGATCAGACAAATGTTTACCCATCAGCACGAGTTAGAAAGATGAAAAATTTTAATGGATTTTTCCGCATTGGAGCTGTCTTACAACCAGATGACCCAGAACTTGAACGACGGTCATGGAAGAGAACTCATGAAGATGGTATTATATTTATTTCTACAGCTTGTTGTATATAGCATCCATCTGAAAATTACATTGATTATTATTTTTTTCAAACCAACAACATTAAAGGCATAGTCCCACGGAATTTAAGGGGCTTTGTGCTCCAAATATTGATTAGGAATGAAACTTTACATGTATTTGTTTTATTAGATCTTGTTTTCATATCACGCAAGACATTTTAATTGAACCACGGTACAGGAAATTCCATGTCGAGTCGATCGATATATTTTTTCAAATTTCAAGATCAGAACACTTCGTGGGGCAAAATAAATTGGTACGAAATGGTTTTGCAGTTACAAAAATATTCAGAAGTTTTAAAATAATGGCTAATAGGGGGATGCCCATCACGTGACTCGAAATATACATCACATCTTTAAGGAAAAAAACTAGTTTTTTTTTTTTCCGATTTATTTGTCAGTGAGCATAATTCATTATTATTTTAAAAATATTGATAATAAGCAAGGTGCGTTGATTATGTAAGTACTTGAATGAAGTCTTTCTACGGACAAATCAAATGTTTATATTTAAAATTAATTCTTTGTTTGGAAATTAATTAGGTTAAGGGTCGGTGCGAGTATGTGTTTAATGTTGGTATTGGTTTTAGGGAATTGCATTACAGGCTGATTGCTGTACAACTGTATGTTGTTCTGAAACAGCTATACCAAAGGGAGGCCACTTGCATTATTTTCATGACACATTTTAGTTTGACAGTTGTTACTCTCATTAATTTCATGATTTACAGTATGTAATGAGTTTTGTTTGTGCCTTGCCTTCCAAAAATAGGGGATTGTATTTCAGAGTTCATCACAGATATTTTAGGAGACATATTGCACATTGAAATAATTTAAAACCAACAGCTAGTTCTTTCCATTTATATTTATGAACATTATAACTCGTATAATCATTAGACAGTGGATTACCTACCTAAATTCAGTATTTCTTCTGGTACTTGTACTTTGAATTCTAATAATTTCTGACATTTTCTCAAAATAATGCCTAAACCCCTGCTAATATTAATTGTGCCACATTTTAGCATTTTGTTTTGGCTTATTTTATTTTATTCTTGTATAATTTTTAACACATCATACATGTATAAAATATTTATCAGAAAGTGTTCTTTACAGAGCTTTGTACAATGTTTTGTCAGGTAAATTTGTTCCTGAAGAAGCTGTGATTGAAATGAAATCAAATTACGTACTTCCTGATGATGGAGATCCATTGTTTGACAGGATAGATTACATAGAGCTGCCCAGGCATGAATGTGTTCCTCTTGTTGATCAGTAAGTTGTTCAGATTTTCATCAACTCATTTGATATCTGAGTTAATAATTCATTTTTAAAATGTTAAGAGTTAAAATTGCAATTTGATCTCTATATATATTTTTTTTCTTTTAACAACACCACTAGAGCACATTAATTTATTAATCATAACGTATTGGATGTCAAACATATGGTTATTTTGATACGTTGTCAAGTGTGAGTCAGCTTCCAGTGGGTTTTGAACCACTGTCATCTGCTTGAGAGTCCAGCGTTCAACCGCTGGACAACCAAGTCTCACTGTAATTTGATCAGTAAAAACTGTTCTTGAAATACCTCACTGGAGCAGTTGGAGACAGTTCTTACAGACAACTGCCAACTCACTAAATTTCCTTCCTAACTAATATTATGTATTCAGTATCATCCTACCTATTGTTAATGCTATTAATGTTTATCATTCTTTGTATTATATTTGGTTTAGATTTTTATGACTTTGGTAATTTTTAATTTTAAGAAATATTTTTCAAAGATTAAAAGGTAGTTATTGGATTTATGACAAAAGTTGTTAATTTTTAAATCACTGAGCTGACTTTGTGTGTCTCAATTTTGTAACAGTTTTAGTTTTATAATGAAACCTAGTTTAAATAACATGTTAAAAACCTTGAACCACAGGTGTCCATAGCCTATCAATATAAAGTCTGCCTTTGTGTGTATCAGAGAAGGGTAGGGGAAGGAGATGACATTCTTGAAAAAAAACTTATTTTAAAAGGTCATGTGCATTATCACATTATTATCCATTTATAATTTCTTTTTGTATAACATGATTTATTTGCTTGTAGATACAGACAAGTGAAAAAATCCAGATGCTTTAATAAAAGAGAACTTGGTCGCCACCAGCCAGATAAACTGCCAGTAAGTTGATTGAATATGTGATAGTACCCATAACAATTTTTATTTTTTTATTTTTAGATAGGCTCATTTAGAGGCACTGATATTCCGTTTCAGATTTTTCCATTTCAAATTTTAACAAATTCCGTTTTTTCCATTTCCTTTGGAATTGAAACTTGTTTAATGTGTCATGACATTGAGTTCGGTAATTCTTAGTTTTTGCAAAAATCTTTAAATATAAGTAGAATCAATCACAAAAAAAATGACTTTAATGCTATCATTTTCATCATTTTACATTATAACGAATATTATAAATAAATCGATCCAAAATATGTAATAAATATTTTTCTCTTATTCTTACATATGTAAGATAGAGTTATCCCATGAAAGAAAGCTATGAAAGAAATTTCTATCTTACATGGC
>JAULBS010085589.1:0-18277 GCA_032355785.1 Symmetromphalus regularis | reverse complement strand
CATATGATTGATGTCCAATAGCCGATGATAAGATAAAAATCAATGTGCTCTAGAGGCGTCGTTAAATAAAACAAACTACTGTACCCACAAATTGCAGGAATATAATTTTTTTAAAGGTTCTTCAGTTGCCCAGGTGGCAGGTTTTTCCATGCTCGTGAAGAGAACACCACTAACATACGTCAGAGTGATATAGAATTCATTACCGATCCTCTAAAATCAAACAAATTTCTGGGAACATCTTCCCCGTTCCTTCTGCTTACTTTCAAATTATGTTCTGGCGGAAACCCTAATTATGAGGTTGACAATATGTTTCATAGATAATTGTATTATTGAGTCAGAAGTAGCCTAGCAGTTAAATAGAGGATATTAAACGAGTTGCCATTTATTATCAAATTTATGTCCCATGTGAAATAATTTTCTATTGTCATGAGCTTTAGCGAGTGACAATTGAAAATTATTTCACACGGGACATAAATTTGATAATAAATGGTAACGAGTTTAATATTGTATTTATTACTCCAAACAATTTTAATTGTTCTATTCTTTAAACTTCTAATTGTGCTACAGTTTAGAGAAACGCTACCCCCATAACATTATGGATGACATTACGTTGTACTTTTCCTAGTTTCAGTGACGTCATTTGCACTTTTATAAAATTATAATGACATCATATTTAGTACAGTCAAGCTTATTGGTCATAACAGCCAGAGAGACCCAATGTATAATAATGCTCACTGAAAAATAAAGAAAAATAATGCCCAATTATGAGTGCCTTCTGGGGCAGTAAATCAAATTAATACTGGTGACAATCTGTTATTACAATTTTTAGAGTGGGCTGTGTTCCATTCCAACCAGTGGTTCACAACTGGTTCATCAAAGGCTGTGGTATGTACTGTCCTATCTGTGGGACAGTGCATATAAAAGACCCCTAGCTCAGGCTGCAAGGATTTCAAGGTAACAATCGTTACCGCTAACGTGTTGTTACCGTGCTGGGGAAACTACAGAACTGAAATTTCGTTTCCCATGATATTAATTTACCCATCACCAATTTTAGGAAACCGAAAAAAAGTTACCCATGGTTTCCCATGAGTGCCAGGCACGGAACCCAAAATGTGTTTCTCATAAAATGTGAAATCCTACAGCCTGCTAGCTGCTAATCGGAAAGAGTTGCCTATGTGGAAGCAGCAGTTCGTCTAAATAAATATGTCAGAATGACCACATGATTAAATAAAACAAACTTTCCTTTTTGCAATTTTTAGAAGCTGCTGGTGGGATCTGTGAGAAGTTCAAGATGTACCCCCAGGGAGACAAGCAAGTTGGGAAGAGTTTGAACACTGGGATCGTATCCATTCTCAACTACGGAAAATCAGTCCCACCTCGTGTATCGCAGCTCACGTTTTCCCACGAATGCGGACATAACTTTGGATCACCGGTAACAGTTGATGATATTAATATAAAAATGTTCAAACTACATATTTCAGGGTTCCTGCAGTCATTAAAAACCTGGAAATGTTTTGTAATTTGCTAAATATTTTTTTAAGGGCCTTGAAAACTACTGGCTGGACAAAAAAATTGCCCTCGGGTGAGGGGGCAAGCATTAATTTCTATCCCTGTTCTGAAATGCATTGTGCTCCGTATGGTATGAGTGATCTAATTTACAAGAAACAAATAATTTTGCTGAGTATGTTTTAAAGGCAAATTCCCATAGAATTTAAGGGTCTTTGTGCTCTAAATATTGATTACGAATGAAACTTACATGAACTTGTGATACTAGATCTCGCTTTTATAACATGCAAGACATTTTTCCTGAACCATGGTATAGGACATTCCATTGTCGAGTTTATGGTTTATGATTTATGGTTCGTTGCCATAATTCATTTATGTTTTAAAAATATTGATAATAAGCGATATTTGGTGGTTATGTAAGTAGTTGAATGAAATATTTCTCTGGACAAATCAAATGTTTATATTTAAAATCATTTCTTTGTTTGGAAATTAATTATGTCAGGGATCCGTAGGAGTATGCGTTCAATATGTTTTTAGCATGATACTTGAATACATTTTGCTCCATATGGTATGACTGATCCGAAATTACATGAAAATAATAGTTATACTGAGAATGTTTTAATATGGTTTTAGCATGATACTGGAATGCATTGTGCTCCGTATGGTACGACTGATCCGGGCGCGAAGGATGGAAATTATCTGATGTTTGCCAGCGCTACGATGGGGGACAAGGCGCACAATGACAAGTTCTCGACGTGCAGCAAAGACAACATCACTCGGGTTCTCGATGCAGTCTTCAGTGGAGTCAATGGGAAAGTCAACTGTTTTGAGGGTGAGTTTTTGCTCCTGTGCTTGAGGGCTAATAAATAGAATAGCAAGCTCATTACATTTATTATCACATTTATTTTTTCGAGGGTGAGTTAACCAATTGTTTTTGCTCCAGTGCTGAGGGTTAGTTCACATTTAACAACAGTCCAGAACTGGTTTATCAAAACCCATGGTATGTGCTGTCCTGTCTGTGGGACAGTGCATATAAAAGACACCTTGCTGCGTATTGGAAAGAGCCTATGTGGCGGCAGCTGGTTTTCTCTAAATACATATGTCAGAATGACCATATGATTGATGTCCAATAGCCGATGATAAGATAAAAATCTGTGCTCTAGAGCCGTCGTTAAATAAAACAAACTTTACTAATAAAAGGCATTTACAAGATGGTAGCGCTCATGAAAATTTAATTTCTTTTTACACCATCACTCCACCATTCACCCTCCCACCTCTACATAACAGGATTGAATGTTTTACTTAGTGCCTGATATAGTCTTTTAAAGAGATTGATGGGAAAGTCATCTTCTTTTAGAGTTTATTATTAAATCTTCTAACTTCTGTGCTCAATCTTTGTTTTTAAAGGGATCAGTGGAAACATCGGCAATTTCGAATGTGAATTTATTAATAAATATTTTCCCTCAATACCTTCTGTAAAGGCATTAATGGGAAAGTCATCTTCTTTTAGTGTTTATTATTAAATCTTCTAACTTCTGTGCTCAATGCTTGTTTTTAAAGGAATCAGTGGAAACATCGGCTGTTTCGAGTGTGAATTTATTAATAAATATTTTCTCTCGATACCTTCTGTAAAGGGACCGTTGGTAAATTGAAGTTTTGAGTGAATATGTTATTAAAATAGGTTTCCCACACAAATTTGAAAATCCTGAAAAAATTATAATACGTGACTTCATATTTTTATTAATTAAATGGAGAAAACCTGATTTTTTGTTATTACAGTAGAATTATACTACAGCCTAATTTATAAATTTTGACCATCTTTTAAGAAGTGATCTGGGGCTCAGAGGTGAAATAAAAAAAATGTCACCACTTTTTTTTTTTCAAAATAATACATGTACATGTACATGTACCTCAACTAACTATTTTCACCATCTTCAAAGAAAATAAAAATTTACTTTCATGAAAAGTAATTAAAAACATATTTTTAATGAGCATGTAGACTAAAACAATTTCTAATTACTATTTCAAACGTGTTTTCTGGGAATTTAAAAAGTCCAATATTTTTAATCCTTTGGCAGACTAGCTCAGTTACTTCTGTATCAAATTCAGTGAAATTTGGACTACAACTTCATCACATCCATGTGAATGCAATGACATTGAAATATTTTACGATACTTGGGGTGTGTTTGTGTTATAAGACTTTCTCAAAATTTCAAGGTTTTTGGATTAAAGAATTTTATTTATTGAATGAAAAAACATATCTAAGAGAAATATGTGAAACTTGCCATGTCATTGCATTAAAATGCTTCCCAAATCAAAAAATTATCAGAATCAGTCATGTAGTTCCCGAGAAATCCATGGCAAAAAGTGTTCACATAATGAGCTTTCCCAGATACATGTACCATGGCAACCAGAATTTATTATTATTTTTTTAATGTGTTATTTTTATTTGGTTAATAAACTAATATTGATATGATATAATAGTGACTCTAAAGATGGTGTTCGCATGGGTATTGTTTTGCATAGTCCCAGATCACCTCTGAAACAAGAACCCTTTGAAGATCTAATGTCTTGAAGGTTGCACATATTTGCACAGTAAACTGTACTTTAAAAACCTGTATAAGTTTTGAAATATACAAAATATTTTTCAAGGGCCTTGAAAAGTTTTGAAATTTTGATTAAAACTGAAGACTCATGGAAAAGTTTTGAAATTTTGATTAAAACTGAAGAGTCATGGAAAAGTTTTGAAATGTTTGCATCGACCGAGATTTTTTTGATCATGCTTATCAAAGTGCGAGTGATCACTTCTTGTGATGCATTATGTCCTTGAAAATCATGTTTTTTTGCCATTAAAAGTCTCCCTAAAGAGTATAAACCCTTTTTATGCAGATAGAACATTCATTTTCCATATTTCAATTTTAACTCATGGCAGTGTGATTCATCTGTACATTTTTACAGACTGGATTGAAAAAGGTCATTCAGTCTGCAGGAATCCTGAATTATGGAAGGTCTTTGTTTAGACTTAATAGATACAAATGTATATCATTAGTATGGGAACCCTATTATAAATGTTTTCACTCAAATTTGAGTTTGTTGAAGTGAAAAATTTTATTTTTTTAAATTGAGTTTATTGAAATGTTTTCATTTGAAAATAGGTTTATTAAAATGTTTTCACTTGAAATTTAATTTATTATAAATGTTTTCAATTAAAAGTGAGTTTATTAAAATGTTTACATTTCAGTGAGTTTATTCAAATGTTTTCATTTCAAAGTGAGTTTATTCAAATGTTTTCATTTCAAAGTGAATTTATTCAAATGTTTTCATTTGAAAGTGAGTTTATTCAAATGTTTTTATTTGAAAGTGAGTTTATTCAAATGTTTTCATTTCAAAGTGAATTTATTCAAATGTTTTCATTTCAAAGTGAGTTTATTCAAATGTTTTCATTTCAAAGTGAATTTAATCAAATGTTTTCATTTGAAAGTGAGTTTATTCAAATGTTTTCATTTGAAAGTGAGTTTATTCAAATGTTTTCATTTCAAAGTGAGTAAAATATTGAAATATTTTTACTCAAATGTAAATATATGATTAAATATTTTAACTTCAGAAGATCATTGTTTGTTAAATGTTTTACTTGTGAGAGAGTTTATTAAATGTTTTACCCAAAAGTGAGTTTATTAAATGTTTTACTCAAAAGTGAGGTTATTCAATGTTTTACTCAAAAGTGAGGTTATTCAATGTTTTACTCAAAAGTGAATTTATTCAGTGTTTTACTCAAAAGTGAGTTTATAATCTTTTTTTACTCAAAAGTGATTTTATTAAATGTTTCACTCAAGTAGGTTTATTAAATGTTTTACCCAAAAGTGAATTTATTAAATGTTTTACCCAAAAGTGGGTTTGTTAAATCTTTACTCAAAAGTGAGTTTATTAAATGTTTTACTCAAAAGTGTCTTTATTAATGTTTTACTCTAAAGTGAGTTTATTAATGTTTTACACAAAAGTCAGTTTATTAAATGTTTTACTCAAAAGTGATTTTATTAAATGTTTTACTCAAAAGTGAGTTTATTTAAAAAATGTTTACTCAAAAGTGATTTTATTAAATGTTTTACTCAAAAGTGAGTTTATTAAATGTTTTCTCAAAATTGAGTTTATGAAATCTTTATTCAATAGTGAGTTTATAATTTTTTTTACTCAAAAGCGAATTTATTATCATGTTTTACTCAGAACTGAGTTAATTAGTGTTTTACTCAAAAGTGAGTATTAAATGTTTTACTTAAAAGTGAGTTAAATGGTTTACTCAAAAGAGTTCATTAAATGTTTTACTTAAAAGTGAGTTTATTAAATGTTTACTCAAAAGTGAGTTTATTAAATGATTTACTCAAAATTGAGTTTATTAAATGTTTACTTAAATGTGAGTTTATTAAATGTTTTACTTAAAAGTTAATTTATTATCATGTTTTATTCAAAAAGTGTTTATTAAATGTATTACTCAAAAGTGAGTTTATTAAATGTTTTACTCACAAGTGAGTTTTATTTTGGGAGTCAAGCATTCAAAAATGGGAGTCACCTATGACATATTATTTCATTAATCACATAATTGAATAACTGTCTTGTTTATATTTTGTGCATATATTATATCCATTATCTACTAATACATATACATGTATATCCATTGTTTTTTATTCTCATAAATAATAGGTTTTTGTGTATATAAAAAAAATTAGGTGACTAACGGAAATATTTTGCGTCAACCATGACACACACCTATTTTATTTAGGAGTATTTTAGCGAAATATTGCATCAAATATATTGGATTCCTGCGTCATGAGAAACACAGTTTTATTATTCTTATTTTAATTACAGCGGCCCAGGGTGCATTTTGTGGCAACGGTATCCGTGAAGATGGTGAAGAATGTGACTGTGGTTATAAAGAAGATTGTAAAGACAATTGCTGTAATCCAAAGAACGATGTAAATGAATGCAAACTGAAATTGGATAATAATGACAAAAAGGTGCAGTGCAGGTAAGAGCTATGAAACATTATTTATAACTATAGGGAAATGACTTGAATTGCTACTCGGAAGCAGGATGTAGTGTGTCCACCTGTGAAGCAGGTGGTCATCGGATCGATCCTTCTCAGTAGACCCATTTGCAGTTTGGGCTATTTTCCGTTCCAACCAGTTGTCCACAACCGGTTCACCAAAGGCCATGGTATGTGCTTTCCTGTCTCAGTGTCTGTGGGAAATTCCATTTAAAAACCCCTTGCTGCTTACTGGCCTCCGTGGTGCAGTGGTTAAACTATCGGACTCGAGGCTGGTAGGTACTGAGATCAAATCTCATTCGAGGCATGGGATTTGTAATCTCAGTATCGGCTCTAACCCAGGGTGAGTGCTTCGCAAGGCTCAGTGTATAGGTGTATACCACTTACACCGACCAGTGGTCAACAACTGGTTTAACAAGGGCCATGGTATGTATTATTCTGTCTGTGGGATAGTGCATATAAAACTATTAAAAGATCCCTTGCTGTTTATCAAAAAGTGGTGGGTTTGGTGTATCCTACTAACACTAACCTCTGTCCTGGACAGACAGGACAGGAACCTGAGTTGTGTGTCCAGAACAGCATGCTTGAACCTTAATTGGATATAAGCATGAAAATAAATACAACCAACCAGCTATCGGAAAGAGTAGCCTATTTGCAGGCAGCAGGTTTCCTCTGAATAAATATGTCAGAATGATCATATGATTGACGTCGAATAGTCAATGATAAGATAAAAATCAATGTACTCTTGAAGCATCGTTAAATAAAAAAAAAAACTTTAAAAACATTAAAGGGTACATTGAATTGTAGTATTTTTCATGATAGTTCATATTATTATGTTGATATGTTTCTTTTTCAGTCCAACTCAAGGTCCATGCTGTGATAATAGTTGTGTTTTTGTTCCACAACTTAACAATCGGTCATGTCGTCCCGAAGATGATTGCTCAGAGCAACAATTCTGCAAATATCCTTTTGACAATTGGCTGTGTTACAAATTGTTTCGTAAAAACAACGCATTTCGTAACATCTTCACGTTTTATAAAATGTATTGATGTTTTTTATTAAAAAATGTGCATTTATCCAAATTTCATAAAACCACTGCACATGAATCGTGAAATTGTATGCCTCGATTTGTAAAGCTGTCATTTTTATATGTACATGTAGATTTAATAGATCTTCATTTTTGAGAATTGGTTGTCAGTTTTATATAAAGATTTAATATATCTTCATTTTTGAGAATCGGCTGTCAGTTTTATATAGACATGTAAATTTAATAGATCTTCATTTTTCAGAATCGGTTGTCAGTTTTATATAAAGATTTAATATATCTTCATTTTTGAGAATCGGCTGTCAGTTTTATATAAAGATTTAATATATCTTCATTTTTGAGAATCGGCTGTCACTTTTTATATAAAGATTTAATAGACCTTCAGTTTTGAAAAATTTAGGAAGGAGAACAATTACTGTCCTGGAAATGCTCAGGAGTCTGTGAAATGGTATTTTATTTTAAAATAATGTTTTGAGTTGGTATGTACAGGGATTTTCCAGACTAGCTAAATCTGTGTAAAATGTAATTAGGACCCCCAAAATCAGAGACATTACGTCCCATGACACTCCTATAAAAATATCAAAATCATTTTGGTTATATAATCAATTCAGTCATGAATAAACAATAGGGGGTGGGATGGAGGGTGTACTGGGACACTTCAGTGCCATAAAAAAAGAATTTATTCAATATAAAACAGAATAAATATTTTTTCTTAATGCAAAACGTGTTTTCTCTGTCTGTCGACTAAATTGTGGACCCTTAGGTTTTAGGTTGGGACCATCAAAAAAACTCAGATGAGTCCCAGGGACTCCTCTTTTATAAAAGCCAGGTAAACCCCTGTATTTACATGTGGAAAAATACCATTGCCTGACTCCGTGTACAATAATATTTCACGATCGGGCAACAAATATAGATAACATAATTTGCCCGTGGGCAAGTAATGTTTATTTTTTGTTTTTCTTTCTTTGTTTGTTTAGTACTTGCCTTACCAGGCATGGTACTTCTCTGCAAAATTGCTGAATTCCGAGAAAAGCAAAAATAATATTAATAACAATGAACAAAAAATACAATAAAATTACTTGTTTTTTATGTTCTCTATGCATAAATGCATATGATGTCGGTGCATCAAGTGTAAGGGAGAGGAAGAGGAAGTGTGTGGTAGCTTCCACATCATTGTCTATGCATGGTGTATGGTCGTGTAGAAGCTATTTCACTTATCAGTATGAGGGGTGATATCGTTCCACGAAAACCATTTTTTATCAATACCATGCTTGCATACGATAGGAAAAACACTATTGTGTGAAAAAGTCATTAAATGTTTTGAAATGTCATGGAAAAGTCATGAAAACATTTTGAAATTTGATTCCCTGGTGAGATTGAAAATGTGCTCTGTTTTCCTTAACATTTTGTACTGGATACGATGCTGTTTGCCCTGACTCAACATCCAAAGAAAATTATACTTTATGCAACTCTAATTCTCAAGTTTGCATTAAGGGAGTATGTTCGATTTTTACTTTTTTTATTACTACCATGGGCATAAATCCCGGGGGGGAGGGGGGGGACATGTCTCCCCCTCTTTTTGGGTGGGGGGATGCCTATATAATTAGCACGCCCACTTTTTGCTTAGAAAAACTGAAATTAAAATGCCTAAATAATAATCTTTACTAATATTTCTCTATTGTATCAATGTACCACTTACCCATGTTGTCGTAGCGCAAATATAGTCATACTGAAGTACAATAGGGGTCTATAATGGCGTCAAACTGAGGGGTGGAACGGGAAGACAGTAGGATGGTCTGTCCCCCACTTTTTGGATGGGGGATGTTCCGTCCCCCCCCACTTTCAGGAACGGATTTTCGCCCTTGGTTACTACAGTAAGGCCAGAATCTTTTTATTATTCATTTCACGAACCCACTGACCCTACATTTTTCTATATTAAAATAAAATTAAAAGTGAAAATTCACACTTAAGTCTTATTTTATTTCTGCCGACTGTCCTGACGGCTTGAAAAGAAAGAAAAAACCCACATGCACCATTCCTGGATCACTGCAATAGCAATCGAGAATACTTTTAATAACAAAAACATTAAAATTACATGTTGAAATCAAATTTTAAAAAATCATAGTGGGTGAATATAGAAGTACAGGCATGTAACCAATTAAATGAGTAAAACTGGTAAAATTTATTTTATACCAAATTTTAATTTCCCCTTCCAAGACATTTTGTAACTTGTTTTTTCCTCTATGTTTTGGGGGCCTATGTTTGAGAAACTTAAAATAAAAGAACTCTGGCTAACTGTAAATGGAGAAAACAATGTGTATAAATTTAGTATCATTTGCACTGAATTTCAAGTCGCTAATTTTTCAAGGTTATGATATTCTTAAGGCACCAACAGTCATTCACAAAATTTACACGTGAAAATATGCAAAGGTACATGTATGTATTTGCAAAAACAATTATATCATAGTATTATTCTAATTTGCAATAGATGAGACAGATGTTACCGTATAACTGGAAATTTTCGTGATGTTTTATTTTCGTTGCTTTCGAGGGTAAGTGTAACCCCGAAAATATAAAACCTTGAAAAGTTTAGAAAATATCACAAAAAGTATATTTATTATTAACATCATAATAAACTGACGTGTTACCGGCATATGTTATTTCCGGTTATGCGCAGAATGCAGAAAACATGGGAAAAGTTTATTACATATAACAAGTTATTGTTGTTGTTTGAATGTTGATTATATTGTTGAGGCATTGTATATTATCAGTATGTTACACTATGACAAAACATGTTCTTTCATGAATGTCAGAATAAAACTGTTAATTATCTCATCGTGTCAGATTCAAATTAAACATCAGTTACTACATCGTTTGAAAACTTCTAAGACACATCTTAATTGATTTTCTATATAACCGAAGACTGAACAATTGTTCAGGACCATCACTGACCCCCCAAAAGTGTCTTTTGAAGCATGGAACTCGGACAGTGACTCTTATGTTATGAATATTTACTTAAAATCCTATTTGGTAACTCCCAGGATTTCACCAAAATTCTCAATTGACTCCCAGTGGAGAAAGTCCAGCGAGAGCCCTTACTCAGTTAAGTTGAGTACTATATTGTTGAAATTTAAGCTTGACAATATGTACATGTAACTGGAGCCGACGTGAAACAATGACAGCTTTTACATATTTATTTTATAATACAAATAAGATTTTCTCAAACCCGATTTTCTAAACCACGAAAATAAAAAAACAATCGTTCTTAGACTTCCGAGACCTCGAAAATTAGAAACATCTACATGTAAATGTATTTAATCCTGAAACCACGAAAATTTAAGACCACAAGTTTGTTCGGTTATACAGTAAATAGTAAACATTGCATTTTTTTCTTTTAATTTATGTTTCTCATTCCAGACTGTTGTTCATAACTGGTGCAACAAAAGGTTGTACATGTATATATTTTACTCAAGAGAAGTTATGGGTCAAAACTATGTTTGCATATAAATATAAACTAACAAGCTTAAATTTAAATTGATGATAAAAGGAAAATACCCTTTTATTGCTAAATTTGGCATGCATTGAATGGGTGTTTGGAGGGAGGTTGTCAGTTTAGTCTAAGTTCTTGCTTCAAATTCATGAAAAGGAAATCTGGGTTAACTTAAAAAGTTTCTAAAGATAAGAGCAATGATTGCATGTCCAATAATAATGTGATGTCTGTAGGCCTAATGACAACACAAACGGGGGTATTCTAACTATCTGGCTTAAAATGACGTACTTCAAAAATGATCGAAACATTTCCTTTGACCCGTAAATTCTTTTGAGTAGTATATATACGCATTTGTCTGTAGTAAGGAGCGTGATATAGCTCAAATGGTAGCGTGTCTGCCAGTGAAGTTGTCGGTCATCAGTTCGATCCTTCTCAGAGGACCTACAATGTATTTGCAGTTTGGGTTATTTTCCATTCCAAGCAGTGGTCCACAACTGGTTCATCAAAGTCCATGGTATGTGCTGTCTTGTCTGTGGAACAGTGCATATAAAAGACTCCATGCTGCTTATCGGAAAGAGTAGCCTATGTGGAGGCTGTGGGTTTCCTCTAAAAATGTCAGAATGACGATATGATTGACGTCCAATAGCCGATAAGATAAAAATCAATGTGCTCTAAAGGCGTCGTTAAATAAAACAAATTTTACGTTTACTGTCTGTAGTTAGATTCATCTGTCTGTAGGAAAAGTAAAATTTGTTTTATTCAACGACGCTTCTAGATCACATTGATTTTTATCTTATCATTGGCTATTGGACATCATACATATGGTCATTCTGACATAGTCTTTAGAGGAAACCCTCTGCCGCCACGTAGGCTTCTCCTTCCAATAACCAGCAAGGGATCTTTTATATGCACCGTCCCCCAGACAGGACAGCACATACCACGGCCGTTGATAAACCAGTTGTGGACCACTGGTTGGAATGGAAAATAGCCCAAACTGCATATGGGTCTACTGAGAAGGATCGATCCGACGACCGATTGGTTCACAGGCAGACATGCTACCGTTTGAGCTAGATCCCGCTCCTTATCCTTTAACAAAGACGTGTTCTAATATTAGTTCATCGGTGGTTTGCCATGTACATGCAATTAAGCGTATCTCAAAATCAAGTTAGAAGCTCAGTTTACTTGAAAGGTTTTAACTATGTTTATGCACGGTCACCAAGAGACAACACTCTTATATACTTAATTGTCAGTATACCAGTGATAATCTTCTTAATAAAAACCTTACCACCCTGCATGTGACTAAGCTAAATAAGTAAATTATAATAATTATTTGTATTTTTACTTGCAACCACCCATTAACTCCCTACTACAGACAGTTATTAGGTAGTGTAATGTGATAGGACCATTTTATTAGTGAAAGAACATTAGGATGTCAAGTACATGTAGGTGTAAAGAAAACACAGAAAATGTAACCATGAAGAAATTAAAACAAATATGTGATCAAGTAGACTGCTCCAAAGACTGAGATTTTGGAAGAAGGAAATAGGAATTTGGAAGATGTTTTTTAAATTAAAAATTTAGTCTCAGACTTGAGACATTGTGATGATTGTTTCTTAGTTTTGATCTTGTCATTATATCAAGTTAATGTTTGTAAGCAGATGGTTGTGGGATTGCAAATCTAATTATTCTCTCCAGTAAGCAACAAGGGATATTTTGTATGCATGTCCCATAGACACACTTCCCATTCACAAAACACTGACTCGTGTGTCATTGTACCAAATCTTAGTGTAACAAGTTCATTTATGTATAATTCTTTTAATTATCCATTCTATCTTGATTAAAATTTGGATTAAATATCATTTCTGAAACTTTCCCAATTTATCAATTACTCTGTTGAATTAAAGTCTGACTACATCTTATGTGTAATTGAGACATGATCTTATTGATTATATTCAGTTGCATTGCAACATGTTCACAATAGATTGAAAGCTTAATCATTGTTATCTCGCAATCCCTTTGAAACTGTTGTATAAGGGACCTTATTCATTTTATTGTTCAGTGGACATAATTAATCAAGATTTTGAAGTTAATGAGTTGTAGTTCGATCCTGTGGTTTATTTTAATCTTCTTAACTCTTGTTTTCATTCTTTGTGTAAGACATGTATATGATCTGAACATCAATACTGTGTTATTACTGGGTGTTATGTAGGTTGCTAGTACATGTATTTCAATCTATTAACACTGGTAGTATATACAAAATACAGGATTTACGAATATGATAATATATGTTGTTTGAATTTCAAAATAACATTAAAAAATGTACAGTGTAAGCAAAGTTTTGTTTGTTAATTTCAAGATGAGAGAAATAATTAAAAATTGATGAAAATTATTTTTGTGACTACCATGAATGTGTCATTTCACATTCATGTAAAAATTAAAATTGAATGTAATATCTTAAAGGAGCAATACCATAGTTTTATATTGTGCACTCAGATTATATTAATATACTGTCCTGTGGTCATATTAAGTCTGCTTCTAAACGTTTTTCATGTAATTGATGATATTCTGTAACTGAGGCTATATTCATTTAAATGACATTGTGATACATTTCAGCACAAATAACATTTGTAGGATTTCCCCATTTAACATACATGTACAAAACATAAATTATGTTGTGCAGAAAGTATTTTTTTTTAAATTTGTTTTAAAGTTATTATTTTATTCATGTTTTAAAGAATCCTATAAATATTAATATAATTTATGACATGTTCAGATTTACATACATGTTTATAACCATAGGGTTCAAAATAAATGTCAATATTTTATCAGATTTCAGGAAACTTTTAGTCATTGAAAACCCATGTTTTGTTTAAAATGTTTACACAAGCATTTTAAGATAATAAACAAATTGTCACACTTGCAATTGAGCCATTCCAGAAGTGTGGAATTCATAAATAATAATTATTTTATATATGTTTCTTTTACCTAGCAGATAAACCATTTCACAACATAGGTGTATACATGTTGAATGGTACTCACAGCAATGTAATAATCTGTATATCTTCTATCCATAGGCATATTTGAGGTGTGGGGTATGGGGAGTCTGTAAGGGTCTGGACCATCCCTTTCTGCAACCAGTATTTATTTTTTCCCATTATAATTTAGACTAACTTTGTGCACTCACTCCAGTAGTAAAAATATTTAAAATATCTTTACTCCCTTCCAAAAATGTCTGCATCCACCCCCATATGTGAAATATTTCAGATATACTATCCAGAACATTGATGATTTTCAAAAAGATCTTGAGAGGAAGACTGAAGAATCTGACCATAATGCCCACCCCAACTCACCAGTAATGTTGAGTGAAGTTACAATGGATACTACTCCTTTAATATACACTCCACGTCACAGACCTATATCTTCTCGTCCTAGTTCCATACACAAGGTATGTATGTATCCCAAGTAATAATCCTATACATTCTAGTGCTAGTTCAAAACATGAGGTTATATGCACCTTATGCCATCATACTATACATTATAATGCTTGTTCGAAACACAAGATATGTATGCACCCCATGCCATCATCCTATACATTCTAATGCTTGTTCCAAACATAAGATATGTATGCATCCCATGCCATCATCCTATACATTCTAATGCTTGTTCCAAACACAAGGTATGTATGCACCCCATGCCATCATCCTATACTTTCTAATGCTTGTTCCAAACACAAGATATGTATGCACCCCATGACATCATCCTATACATTCTAATGCTTGTTCCAAATACAAGGTATGTATGCACCCCATGCCATCATCCTATTCATTCTAGTGCTTGTTCCAAACACAATGTATGTACGCACCCCATGCCATCATCCTATTCATTCTAGTGCTAGTTTGAAACACAAGGTATGTATGCACCCCATGCCATCATCCTATTCTTTCTAGTGCTAGTTCCAAACACAAGATTTGTATACAGTACACCCCATGTTGTCATCCTGTATCTTCTAGGGTTTCCAAAATGGATGTGAACTTATGTATAATTTATAAATGGGATTAAAAATAGGGTTGTTGATGACCTGTTCAGAGGTCATGAACTCTGAAAATTTACATACAGTAAACCAGTAGGGGATTTATCAAAATTTATCCCATGGCTATATCCTCCACTGTGACATAATAAAAACATTTCTGACCTTCCCAGGATAAATGTTTTTTAATAGCATGTTTCAAAATTTACATAGATATGTATATTTATTTTTTTATCAACCAGCTTTCCCATGTTACATTATACCCCTTTATGTACAATTTTACCATTTCTCTTTTAATGTCTATGCAGGTCAAGGACCAGGAGCAGCCACGACCAATGTCATCAGTTCTGAAAGAGAAACTAGACTTGAAGCTAGAGTTGGGGTCTAGGTCAATGTCTGCAGGCACCGGTCTTGAACATAAGCCATCTGGACTTGCTGAATCTACAAAATCTACACAAGTTGGTTGTTTGAGTTTACTACATATTTGAACTAGTATAAACTTCACTGTATTGTTGTTTGTATTTAAGTGATATGATGCTGTTGAATATAACAAATCGAAACGATATCAAAAACTTAAAAATTAAATGTGTTACTTAATTTGGTTGGTAAAACCCTTCTTTATTTCTATTTTTGGTTTGTTTTGTTTAACCACACTACTAGAGCACACTGATTTAATATGTTTTTTTACATGTAATCAAGTGTGAGCCATGATTGGTAAAACCCTTGACAAATGTTCTTTAAAGTTAAAAATTTAGCAATTTTCAAACTAGCAGAATTACACATACCAATTGCAGACCTCTCAAGTCTCAAAGTTTTCAGCAAAATCTATCCCATGTCACAGTGGAGGTCTCACGTTTTTTCTCTTGCAATAAAAATCCATTGTAATTAAAACAATTTCTGTTCTTCCTCAGTCAAGTTTTCAGCCAATCCAGCCAGAAATAACAAAGTGAGCATAAACTGTCATAAACTGTCGTCAACTGCATGTGTCAAATTGCTTTAAAGCAAAGAACATTAAATGTTGTATTATTAAACTTGTGTTGTTCTTTTATTGCTTTCTACAAAAAAGAATGACCACTTTATTTTACTTTGCACTTGATTATGTATAAATAGGTCAATCTCTTGGTTATTACTGAAAAGTCCCGTTTTTTTGGATTCATTGTCCAGGTTTCCGGTGCCTCGAATTTGAGAGGTCTGCAATTGTCAACATTTATACCAATTTAATAACATTAAGTCACAAATTATGTCTGTAAATTATTGTAGTAGCATTTAAATATGCTCTTACTGGTCTGAAATATGTTTAAAAAACATTTTTGTGTAACAATAAATTGTCATACCTGAGAATAAGTTGCAAGTATGGCATGTATGCAACTTGAATGTGTGTTGATGTTAAATGATTAGTGTAATGTTTACATTATTTTACAGCCAACTGTCAATGGTTCTCCACCAGCAGTGGATAAATCTGTTGTTGATGACAACATGGAGGAAGAAAATAATGAAGATCCGATACCTGAACCTATTGAGGTTAGTTACTAATATTCTTGTGTTCTGAAATTAAATAACCCATGTTGTAAAATATAATCATATTACAGAGAACTCTCTTTACAAAAGCTATGAACAGCTACTGAGCTAGTTTGATGTTTTATCAAATTTACTGCAGTTGTACTGAAACAAAAAAATGGAAAACTGAGATATCACGAAAAGTTAATAATTAATTGTTTTTTAAAAAGGTTTTCTAGGGATTTAATGGACACTAGAAATGTTTCTTAGAAATTACCCTGTTGTCAACCTCTCAAAGGTGAAAATTAGCTTTTGGAATGTAAAATATTAACTTTGTGGTTATAAGATAAAGTTTCACTCTTTTTATATTGGTAATATAAGCATATTATTCATTTAAAAAAATGTTTTTGACAAATTACATTTACAAATGAACAATTTAAGGATGTTCAATTCCAAAAGTGATATTGTTAATGTAACAACAGTTTGTTCATGCTTAAGAAACCATAGAAACCACAATAACTTGAATATTTACTTAGGGTATCACCTAGAACAGTGGCAATATCTTAGTGTCCAGCTTATTCACCAGATTTAAATCCCATTTAGTAAAACAATTTTAGTCATTTTTTTCTCAGAACTATGAGACAACAAAACATTACATATTTCAGTGCTCCCCATTATAGGCAAGTAATTGCTCACTAGCCTATAAATGGAAAGTGGTAAATGTTTGTGAACTCACCTTTCATCCAACAAAACTGATCTCCGTATTGAAAATGTGTCACCAGGAATCATTTTCAGGCAATATTTCAATTGCTTTCCTATTTCTATTTTTGATATGGACATGCTATTTAGGGAATGATGCATGATACCCAGGTATCAGTAGTTGTATTGCAGTTCCATATAACTAATTAATATTTGTATCACCAAGGTGTGTTTGAATTGTTCAAACACTTTGGTTCAATTTATAATAAACATGCCAATGATTTCCTGTTATTTTTATCTGACATGTAATAGTTATGGGACATTCACAATTGTAAACAGTTTTCTATTTGTACAAACTGTATGCTGACGTAGGGGTAGGAGAGGACCATATAACAGTATACAAATTTAAATTAATCATTAAAATATCAGTTGACATATACCAAAAAACTAAATCTTTAAAAAACAAAACAAAACATAATTTGGTAAAAGGAGGGATGGGTCTGATAGTTCGTTTGCCATGCATAAATGGGCAAATGTGGAACATTATAAACAACACCTTATTATGTTAGGAGCAGTAGGATATTACTCAGTGGTTAAGCTCCTTGTCTGTGCGTGATAGGTTATAGGATAAATTCCACCCACTGGACCTATTAATTAGGCTTTTATCTCGTTACAGTCATTGTTCCACAACTGGTGTAACAAAAGTCATGGTATATGATAATCTGTTTGTGAGAAAGCACTTATGATTAGACTCTGTGATGATAGTAGGTTTCTTCAATAGACCGTGAGTCACAAACACTGTATGTTTAACATCCAGTAGCCACTGAATAAATAATGTGGTGGGGTTTTGTTCAAAAACAGTCTTTTCCTTGGTGAAGTATTTTTTTTATTTTTTATTCGGGTCCACATCCAATTTGGTTCGGACCCGCCTCCCCCGGGTCCAATGTCCTAAGACTAGGGCACCGGGCCCGGGGC